>JAMOIN010001019.1:0-153827 GCA_024666655.1 Dascyllus trimaculatus
ACACCGGGCTCCCCAGCCCAGCTCACCGGGCTCCCCAGCACTGCACACGGGGCCCCCCAGCACCACAGCCCGCCTGGCTTTCCATAAGAGCCTGTTCACACCACTCCCCAGCAGAGCCTGCCTACACGGCTCCCCAGCAACACAGCCCAGCACACCGGGCTCCCCAGCCCAGCTCACCTGGCTCCCCAGCACATCACACGGGGCCCCCCACCACCACAGCCCGCCTGGCTCTCCATCAGAGCCTGTTCAAACCTCTCCCCAGAAGAGACTGTCCATACGGCTCCCCAGCAGCACAGCCCTGCACACCGGTCTCCCCAGCCCAGCTAACCGGGCTCCCCAGCACAGCACACGGGGGCCTCCAGCACCACAGCCGGCCTGGCTCTCCATCAGAGACTGTTCACACCGCTCCCCAGAAGAACCTGTCCACACGGCTGCCCAGCAGAAAAGCCCAGCACACCGGGCTCCCCAGCACGGTACATGGGGGCCCCCAGCACAGCACACGGGGGCCCCCAGCACCACAGCCCGCCTGGCTCTCCATCAGAGCCTGTTCACACCGCTCCCCAGCAGAGCCTGTCTACACGGCTCCCCATCACCACAGCCCAGAACACCGGGCTCCCCAGCTCAGCTCACCGGGCTCCCCTTCACAGCACACGGGGCCCCCCAGCACCACAGCCCGCCTGGCTCTCCATCAGAGCCTGGTCAAAGCGCTCCGCAGCAGAGCCTGCCGGGCTCCCCAGCACAGCACATGGGGGCCCCCAGCACAACAGCCCGCCTGACTCTCCATCAGAGCCTGTTCACACCGCTCCCCAGTAGAGCCTGTCCATACCGCTCACCAGTCCCACAGCCCATCACACCGGGCTCCCCTTCACAGCACACGGGGCCCCCCAGCACCACAGCCCGCCTGGCTCTCCATCAGAGCCTGTTTACACCACTCCGAGCAGAGCCTGTCTACACGGCTCCCCAGCACCACAGGCCAGAACACCGGGCTCCCAAGCCCAGCTCACCGGGCTCCCCAGCACAGCACATGGGGCCCCCCAGAACCACAGCCCGCCTGGCTCTCCATCAGAGACTTTTCACACCGCTCCCCAGCAGAGCCTGTACACATGGCTCCCCAGCAGAGCCTCTCCGCACGGCTCCCCAGCACCACAGCCCAGCACACCGGGCACCCCAGCACAGCACACAGGGCCCCCCAGCACCACAGCCAGCCTGGCTCTCCATCAGAGCCTCTTCACACAGCTCCCCAGCAGAGCCTGTCTACACGGTTCCCCAGCACCACAGCCCAGCACACCGGGCTCCCCAGCACAGCTCACCGGGCCCCCCAGCACAGCACACGGGGGCGCCCAGCGCCACAGCCTGCCTGGCACTCCATCAGATCCTGTTCAATCCACTCCCCAGCAGAGCCTGTCCACACGGCTCCCCAGCACCACAGCCCAGCACACCGGGCTCCCCAGCCCAGCTCAACGGGCTCCCCAGCACAGCACACGTGGCCCCCCAGCACAGCAAACGGGGGCCCCCACCACAGCTCACCGGGCTCCCCTGAACCACAGCCCGCCTGGCTCTCCATCAGAGCCTGTTCAACCCTCTCCCCAGCAGAGCCTGTCCACACGGCTCCCCAGCACCACAGCCCAGCACACCGGGCTCCCCAGCACAGCACACGGGGCCCCCCAGCACCACAGCCCGCCTGACTCTCCAGCAGAGCCTGTTCAAACCACTCGCCAGCAGAGCCTGTCTACACGGCTCCCCAGCACCAAAGCCCTGCTCACCGGGCTGCTCTGCCCAGCTCACCGGTCTCCCCAGCACAGCACACGGGTCCCCCCAGCACCACAGCCCGCCTGGCTCTCCAGCAGAGCCTGTTCAAACCACTCCCGAGCAGAGCCTGTCAACACGGCTCCCCAGCACCACAGCCCAGCACACCGGGCTCCCCAGCCCAGCTCAACGGGCTCCTCAGCACAGAACAAGGGGCCCCCCAGCACCACAGCCCGCCTGGCTCTCCATCAGAGCCTGTCCACATCGCTTCTAAGCAGAGCCTTTCCACACGGCTCCCCCGCACCACAGCCCTGCACACCGGGCTATCCAGCCCAGCTCACCGGGCTCCCTATCACAGCACACCGGGGCCCCCAGCACCACAGCCCGCCTGGCTCTCCATCAGAGCCTGTTCACACCGCTCCCCAACAGAGCATGTCCACAAGGCTCCCCAGCACCACAGCCCAGCACACCGGGCTCCCCAGCCCAGCTCACCGGGCTCCCGAGCACGGCACACGGGTTCCACCAGCACCACAGCCCGCCTGGCTGTCCAGCAGATCCTTTTCAAACCACTCCCCAGCAATGCCTTTCCACACGGCTCCCAAGCAGCACAGCCCAGCATACCGGGCTCCCCAGCCCAACTCAACGGGCTCCCCTGCACAGCACACGGTGCCCCCCAGCACCACAGCCCGCCTGGCTCTCCATCAGAGCCTGTGCAAACCGCTCCCCAGAAGAGCCTGTCCACACTGCTCCCCAGCACCACAGCCCAGCACACCGGGCTCCCCAGCCCAGCTCACCGGGCTACCGAGCACAGCACAAGGGGCAACCCAGCACCACAGCCCGCCTGGCTCTCCATCAGAGCCTGTCCACACCGCTCCTAAACAGAGCCTGTCCACACGTCGCCAGCACCACAGCCCTGCACACCGGGCTATCCAGCCGAGCTCACCGGGCTCCCGATCACAGCACACCGGGGCCCCCAGCACCACAGCCCGCCTGGCTCTCCATCAGAGCCTGTTCACACCGCTCCCCAGCAGAGCCTGTCCACAACGCTCCCCAGCACCATAGCCCAGCACACCGGGCTCCCCAGCCCAGCTCACCGGGGTCCCGAGCACGGCACACGGGTTCCCCCAGCACCACAGCCCGCCTGGCTGTCCAGCAGATCCCTTTCAAACCACTCCCCAGCAATGCCTTTCCACACGGCTCCCCAGCAGCACAGCCCAGCATACCGGGCTCCCCAGCCCAACTCAACGGGCTCCCCTGCACAGCACACGGGGCCCCCAGCACCACAGCCCGCCTGGCTCTCCATCAGAGCCTGTTCAAACCGCTCCCCAGAAGAGCCTGTCCACACGGCTCCCCAGCAGCACAGCCCAGAACACCGGGCTCCCCAGCCCAGCTCACCTGGCTCTCCAGCTCAGCACACGAGGCCCCAAAGCATCACAGCCCGCCTTGCTCTCCGTCAGAGCCTGTTAACACCGCTCCCCAGCAGAGCCCGTCTACACGGCTCCCCAGCACCACAGCCCAGCACACCGGGCTCCCCAGCACAGCACACGGGGCCCCCCAGCACCACAGCCCGCCTGGCTCTCCAGCAGAGCCTGTCCACACGGCTCCCCAGCACAACAGCCCAGCACACCGGGCTCCCCAGCCCAGCTCACTGGGCTCCCCAGCACAGCACACGGGGCACCCCAGCACCACAGCCTGCCTGGCTGTCCAGCAGAGCCTGTCCACACCGCTCCCCAGAAGAGCCTGTCCACACGGCTCCCCAGCAGAACAGCCCAGCACACCGGGCTCCCCAGCCCAGCACACCGGGCTCCCCAGCCCAGCCTACCCGGCTCCCCAGCACAGAACACGGGGCTCCCCAGCACAACAGCCCGCCTGGCTCTCCATCAGAGCCTGTTCAAACCACTCCCATGCAGAGCCTGTCCACACAGCTCCCAAGCAGCACAGCCCAGCACACCGGGCTCCTCCGCCCAGCTTACCGGGCTCACCAGCACAGCACACGGAGGCCCCCCAGCACCACATCCCACCTGGCTCTCCATCAGATCCTGTTCACACCGCTCCACAGCAGAGCCGGTCCACACGCCTCCCCAGCAGCACAGCCCAGCACACCGGGCTCCCCAGCCCAGCTCACCGGGCTCCCCACCACAGAACACGGTTCCCCCCAGCACCACAGCCCGCCTGGCTCTCCATCAGAGCCTGTTCACACCGCTCCCCAGCACAGCCTGTCCACACGGCTCACCAGCACCACAGCCCAGAACACCGGCCTCCCTAGCACAGCACACGGGGCCCCCCAGCACTACAGCCTGCCTGGCTCTGCATCAGATCCTGTTCAACCCTCTCCCGAGCAGAGCCTGTCCACACGGCTCCCCAGCACCACAGCCCTGCACACCGGGCTTCCCAGCCAAGCTCAACGGGCTCCTGAGCACAGCACACGGGCGTCCCCAGCACCACAGCCCTCCTGGCTATCCATCAGAGCCTGTTCACACCCGTCCGCAGCAGAGCCTGTCTTCACGGCTCCCCAGCACAAAAGCCCAGCACACCGGGCTCCCCTGCCCAGCTCACAGGGCTCCCCAGCACAGCACACGGGGCCCCCCAGCACCACAGCCTGCCTGGCTCTCCAGCAGAGCCTGTTCAAACCACTCCCCAGCAGAGTCTGTCCACACGGCTCCCCAGCACCACAGCCCTCCTGGCTCTCCAGCAGAGCCTGTTCAAACCAGTCCCCAGCAGAGCCTGTCCACACGGCTCACCAGCACAACAGCCCAGCACACCGGGCTCCTCGGCCCAGCTCACCGGGCTCCCCAGCACAGCACACTGGGGCCCCCAGCACCACAGCCGGCCTGGCTCTCCATCAGTGCCTGTTCACACCGCTCCCCAGCAGAGCCTGTCTACACGGCTCCCCAGCAGTACAGCCTAGGACACCGGGCTCCCCAGCCCAGCTCACCGGGCTCCCCAGCACAGCACAGCACACGGGGGCTCCCAGCACCACAGCCCGCCTTGCTCTCCAGCAGAGCCTTTTCAAACAATTCCCCAGCAGAGCCTTTCCACACGGCTCCCCAGCAGCACAGTCCAGCATTCCGGGCTCCCCAGCCCAGCTCACCGGGCTACCGAGCACAGCACACGGGGGCCCCCAGCACCACAGCCCGCCCGGCTCTCCATCAGAACCTGTTAACACCGCTTCCCAGCAAACCCGTTCCACACGGCTCCCCAGCAGCTCAGCCCAGCACACCGGGCCCCGCAGCCCAGCTAACCGGGCTACCGAGCACAGCACACTGCGGCCCCCCAGCACCACAGCCCGCCTGGCTCTCCATCAGAGCCTTTTCACACCGCTTCCCAGCAGACCCTCTACACACGGCACCCCAGCAGCTCAGCCCAGCACACCGGGCTCCCCAGCCCAACTCACCGGGCCCCCCAGCACAGCAAACGGGGCCCCCCAGCACCACAGCCCGCCTGGCTCTCCATCAGAGCCTGTTCACACCGCTCCGCAACAGAGCCTTTCTACACGGCTCCCCAGGACCACAGCCCAGCTAACCGGGCTCCCCAGCCCAGCTCACCTGGCTCTCCAGCACAGCACACGGGGCCCCCCAGCACCACAGCCCGCCTTGCTCTCCATCAGAGCCTGTTCATACAGCTCCCCACCAGAGCCCGTCTACACGGCTCCCCAGCACCACAGCCCATCACACCGGGCTCCCCAGCACAGCACACGGGGCCGCCCAGCACCACAGCCCGCCTGGCTCTCCAGCAGAGCCTGTCCACACGGCTCCCCAGCACCACAGCCCAGCACACCGGGCTCCCCAGCCAAGCTGACCGGGCTCCCCAGCACAGCACACGGGGGCAAACAGCACCACAGCCCGCCTGGCTCTCAATCAGAGCCTGTTCAAACCGCTCCCCAGCAGAGCCTGTCTACACGACTCCCCAGCACCACAGCACAGCACACCGGGATCCCCAGCCCAGCTCACCGGGCCCCCCAGCACAGCACACGGGGGCCCCCAGCACCACAGCCCGCCTGGCTCTCCATCAGAGCCTGTTCACACCGCTCCGCAGCAGAGCCTGTCTACACGGCTCCCCAGCACCACAG
Organism: Dascyllus trimaculatus; assembly: GCA_024666655.1. Lineage (NCBI taxonomy): Eukaryota > Metazoa > Chordata > Actinopteri > Pomacentridae > Dascyllus > Dascyllus trimaculatus. The sequence continues at coordinate 5,816 of JAMOIN010001019.1, forward strand.
CCCAGCACACCGGGCTCCCCAGCACAGCACACCGGGCCCCCCAGCACCAATGACTGCCTGGCTCCCCCGAAGAGCCTGTCCACACGGCTCCCCAGCAGCACAGTCCAGCACACCGGGATCCCCAGCACAGCACACGGGGGCCCCCAGCACCACAGCCCGCCTGGCTCTCCATCAGAGCCTCTTCACACCGCTCCCCAGCAGAGCCTGTCTACACGGCTCCCCAGCACCACAGCCCAGCACACCGGGCACCCCAGCACAGCTCACCGGGCTCCCCAGCACAGCACAAGGGGGCCCCCAGAACCACAGCCCGCCTGGCGCTCCATCAGAGCCTGTTCACGCCGCTCCCCATCAGAGCCTTTCCACACTGCTCCCCAGCACCACAGCCCAGCACACCGGGCTCCCCAGCCCTGCTCACCGGGCTCCCCAGCACAGCACACGGGGGCCCCCAGCACAGCTCACCGGTCTCACCTGCACAGCACACGGGGCCCCAAAGCACCACAGCCCGCCTGGCTTTCCATCAGAACCTTTTCACAACGCTCCCCAGTAGAGCCTGTCCACACGGCTCCCCAGCACCACAGCCCAGCACACCGGGCTCCCCAGCCCAGCTCACCGGGCTCCCCAGCACAGCACATGGGGGCACCCAGCACCACAGCCCGCCTGGCTCTCCGGTAGAGCCTGTTCAAACCATTCCCCAGCAGAGCCTGTCCACAAGGCTCCCCAGCACCACAGCCCAGCACACCGGGCTCCCCAGCCCAGCTCAACGGGCTCCCCAGCACAGAACATGGGGCCCCCCAGCACCACAGCCCGCCTGGCTCTCCATCAGAGCCTGTCCACACGGCTCCCCAGCACCACAGCCCTGCACAAAGGGGCTATCCAGCCCAGCTCACCGGGCTCCCGATCACAGCACACGGGGGCCCCCAGCACCACAGCCCGCCTGGTTCTCCATCAGAGCCTCTTCACACCGCTCCCCAGAATAGCCTGTCTACACGGTTCCCCAGCAGCACAGCCCAAAACACAGGGCTCCCCAGCCCAGCTCACCCGGCTCCCGATCACGGCACACGGGGCCCCCCAGAACCACAGTCCGCCTGGCTCTCCAGCAGATCCTGTTGAAACCACTACCCAGCAGAGCCTGTCCACGCTGCTCCCCAGCAGCACAGCCAAGCACACCGGACTCCCCGGCCATGCTCACCGGGCTCACCAGCACAGCACACGGGGCCCCCCAGCACCACAGCCCAGCACACCGGGCTCTCCATTAGAGCCATTTCAGAGCGTTCCGCAGCAGAACTTGTCGACACGGCTCCCCAGCAGAACAGCCCAGCACACCGGGCTCCCCAGCACAGCACACGGGGGCCCCCAGCACCACAGCCCGCCTGACTCTCCATCAGAGCCTGTTAAACCCTCTCCCCATGAGAGCCAGTCCACACGGCTTCCCAGCACCACAGCCCAGCACACTGGGCTCCGAAGCCCAGCTCACTGGGCTCCCGAGCACAGCACACGGGGGCCACCAGCACCACAGCCCGGCTGGCTCTCCATCAGAGCCTTTTCACACCGCTCCCCGACAGAGCCTGTCAACACGGCTCCCCAGCAGCACAACCCAGCACACCGGGCTCCTCAGCCCAGCTCACCGGGCCCCCCAGCACAGCACAGGGGGGCCCCCAGCACCACAGCCCGCCTGGCTCTCCTGCAGAACCTTCTCAAACCACTCCCCAGCACACCCTGTCCACACGGCTCCCCAGCACCACTGCCCAGCACACCGGGCTCCCCAGCACGGCACACGCGGCCCCCCAGCACCACAGCCCGCCTGGCTCTCCATCAGAGCCTTTTCACACCGCTCCGCAGAAGAGCCTGTCTACACGGCTCCCCATCACCCCAGTCCAGCACACCGGGCTCCCCAGCACCACAGCCCAGCACACGGGGCTCCCCAGCTCAGCACACCGGGCCCCCCGGCACAGCTCACGGGGCCCCCCAGCACCACAGCCCGAATGGCTCGCCAGCAGACCCTGTCTACACGGCTCCCCAGCACCACAGTCCAGCACACCGGGCTCCCCAGCACCACAGCCCAGCACACGGGGCTCCCCAGCCCAGCTCACCGGGCTCCCAGGCACAGCACACGGGGGCCCCCAGCACCAAAGACCGCCTGGCTCTCCAGCAGAGTCTGTTCAAACCAATCCCCACCAGAGCCTGTCCACACGGCTCCCCAGCACAGCAGCCTAGCAGACCGGGCTCCCCAGCACAGCTCAACGGGCTCACCAGCACAGCACACGGGGCCCACCAGCACCACAGCCTTCCTGCTTCTCCATCAGTGCCAGTTCACACCGCTCCGCAGCAGAGCCTGTCGACACGGCTCCCCAGCAGAGCAGCCTAGCACACCGGGCTCCCCAGCACAGCTCAATGGGCTCACCAGAACAGCACACGGGGCCCACAAGCACCACAGCCTGCCTGGCTCTCAATCAGAGCTTTTTCACACCGCTCCGCAGAAGAGCCTGTCAACACGGCTCCCCAGCACCACAGCCCAGCACACCGGGCTCCCCAGCCCAGCTCAACGGGCTCCCCAGCACAGCACACGGGGCCCCCCAGCACCACAGCCCGCCTGACTCTCCATCAGAGCCTGTTCACTCCGCTCCCCAGCAGAGCCTGTTCAAACCACTCGCCAGCAGAGCCTGTAGACACGGCTCCCCAGCACCACAGCCCAACACACCGGGCTTCCCAGCCCAGCTCAACGGGCTCCCCAGCACAGCACACGGGGCCCCCCAGCACCACAGCCCGCCTGACTCTCCATCAGAGCCTGTTCAACCCTCTCCCCATCAGAGCCTGTCCACACGGCTTGCCAGCACCAAAGCCCAGCACACTGGGCTCCGAAGCCCAGCTCACTGGGCTCCCGAGCACAGCACACGGGGGCCCCCAGCACCACAGCCCGCCTGGCTCTCCAGCAGAGCCTGTTCAAACCACCCCCCAGAAGAGCTTGTCCACACATCTCCCCAGCACCACAGGCCAGCACACCGTACTCCCCAGCGCAGCTCACCATGGCCCCCAGCCCAGCTCAACGGGCTCCCCAGCACAGCACACGGGGCCCCCAGGCACAGCACACGGGGCTTCCCAGCACAACAGCCCGCCTGGCTCTCCATCAGAGCCTGTTCAAACGACTCCCCAGCAGAGCCGGTCCACACGGCTCCCCAGCACCACAGCTCAGCACACCGGGCTCCCCAGCCCAGCACACCGGGCTCCCCAGCCCAGCTCACCGGGCCGCCCAGCACAGGACACGGGGGCCCCCAGCACCACAGCCCGCCTGGCTCTCCATAAGAGCCTTTTGACACCGCTCCGGAGCAGAGCCTGTCGACACGGCTCCACAGCACCACAGCACAGCACACCGGGCTCCCCAGCCCTGCTCACCGGGCTCCCCAGCACAGCACACGGGGCCCCCCAGCACCACAGCCTGCCTGGCTCTCCAGCAGAGACTGTTCAAACCACTCCCCAGCAGAGCCTGTCCACACGGCTCCCCAGCAGAGCCTGTCCACACGGCTCCCCAGCACCAAAGCCCAGCACACCGGGCTCCCCAGCACAGCACACGGGGCCCCCCAGCACCACAGCCCGCCTTGCTCTCCATCAGGGCCTGTTCAACCCTCTTCCCAGCAGAGCCTGTTCACACCGCTCCCCAGCAGAGCCTGTCCACACGGCTCCCCAGCACCACAGCCCAGCACACCGGGCTCCCCAGAACAGCACACCGGGCCCCCCAGCACCACAGCCTGCCTGGCTCTCCATCAGAGACTGTTCACACCGCTCCCCAGCAGAGACTGTTCACACCGCTCCCCAGCACAGCCTGTCTACACGGCTCCCCAGCAGCACAGCCCAGCTTACCGGGCTCCCCAGCCCTGCTTACCGGGCTCCCCAGCACTGGACACGGGGGCCCCCAGAACCACAGGCCGCCTGGCTCTCAGGCAGAGCCTGTTAACCGTGCTCCCCAGTAGAGCCTGTCCACAGGGCTCCCCAGCAGCAGAGCCCAGCACACCGGGCTCCCCAGCCGATTTCACCCGGCTCCCCAGCAAAGCACACGGGCCCCCCAGCACCACAGCCCGCCTGGCTCTCCAGCAGAGCCTGTTCACACCGCTCCGCAGCAGAGCCTGGCCACACGGCTCCCAAGCACTACAGCCCAGCACACCGGGCTCCCCAGCACAGCACACGGGGCCCCCCAGCACCACAGCACGCCTGGCTCTCCATCAGAACCTGTTCAACCCTCTCCCGAGCAGAGCCTGTCCACACGGCTCCCCAGCACCACAGCCCAGCACACCGGGCTCCCCAGCCCAACTCAACGGGTTCCCCAGCACAGCACACGGGCCCCCCCAGCACAGCACACGGGGCTACCCAGCACAACAGCCCGCCTGGCTCTCCATCAGAGCCTGTTCAACCCTCTCCCCAGCAGAGCCTTTCCACACGGATTCCCAGCACCACAGCCCAGCACACTGGGCTCTGAAGCCCAGCTCACTGGGCTCCCGAGTACAGCACACGGGGGCCCCCAGAACCACAGCCCGGCTGGCTCTCCATCAGAGCCTGTTCACACCGTTCAACAGCACAGCCTGTCTACACGGCTCGCCATCACCACAGCAAAGCACACAGGGATCCCCAGCCCAGCTCACCGGGCTCCCCAGCACCACAGCCCGCCTGGCTCTCCATCAGAGCCTGTTCAAACCACTCCCCAACAGAGCCTGTCCACACGGCTCCCCAGCACCAAAGCCCAGCACACTGGGCTCCCCAGCCCAGCTCAACGGGCTGCCCAGGACAGCACACGGTCCCCCCCAGCACCACAGCCCGCCTGGCTCTCCATCAGAGCCTGTTCAAACCACTCGCCAGAAGAGCCTGTCCACACGGCTCCCCAGCAGCAGAGCCCAGCACACCGGTCTCCACAGCCCACCTCACCGGGCCCCCAAGCACAGCACACGGGGGCCCCCACCATCACAGCCCGCCTGGCTCTCCATCAGAGTCTGTTCACACCGGTCCCCAGCAGAGCCTGTCCACACGGCTCCCCAGCAGCACAGCCCAGCACACCGGGCTCCCCAGCCCAGCTCACCGGGCTCCCCAGCACAGCACACGGGGGCCCCCAGCACCTCAGCCCGCCTGACTCTCCATCAGAGCCTGGTCACAGCGCTCCGCAGCAGAGCCTGTCTACACGGCTCCCCAGCACCACAGCGCAGCACACCGGGCTCCCCAGCCCAGCTCACCGGGCTCCCCAGCACTGCACACGGGGCCCCCCAGCACCACAGCCCGCCTGGCTCTCGAGCAGAGCCTGTTCAAACCACTCCCCAGCAGAGCCTGTCCACACGGCTCCCCAGCACCACAGCCCAGCACACCGGGCTCCCCAGCAAAGCTCAACGGGCTCCCCAGCACAGCACAGGGGGCCCCCCAGCACCAGAGCCCGCCTGGCTCTCCATCAGAGCCTGTTCACACCGCTCCCCAGAAGAGCCTGTCCACACGGCTCCCCAGCAGCACAGCCCAGCACACCGGGCTCCCCAGCTCACAGCACAGCACAGCACACGGGGGCCACCAGCACCATCAGTGCCTGTTCACACCGCTCCCCAGCAGAGCCTGTCCACACGGCTCCCCAGCACCACAGCCCAGCACACCGGGCTCCCCAGCACAGCACACGGGGGCCCCCAGCACAACAGCCCTCCTTGCTCTACATCAGAGCCTGTTCAAACCGCTCCCCAGCCGAGCCTATCCACACGGCTCCCCAGCAGCACAGCCCAGCACACCAGGCTGCCCATCCCAGCTCACCGGGCTCCCCAGCACAGCACACGGGGGCCCTCAGCACGACAGCCCGCCTGGCTCTCCATCAGAAACTGTTCACACCGCTCCCCAACAGAGCTTGTCCACACGGCTCCCCAGCAGCACAGCCCAGCACACCGGGCTCCCCAGCCCAGCTCACCAGGCTCCCCAGCACAGCACACGGGGCCCCCCAGCACCACAGCCCGCCTGGCTCTCCAGCAGAGCCAGTTCACACCGCTCCCCAACAGAGCCTGTCCACACGGCTCCCCAGCACCACAGCCCAGCACACCGGGCTCCCCAGCCCAGCTCACCGGGCTCCCCAGCACAGCACACGGGGCCCCCAGCACCACAGCCCGCCTGGCTCTCCATCAGAGCCTGTTCACAGCGCTCCGCAGCAGAGCCTGTCTACACGGCTCCCCAGCACCACAGCCCAGCACACCGGGCTCTCCAGCCCAGCTCACCAGGCTCCCCAGCACAGCACACGGGGCCCCCCAGCACCAGAATCAGAATCAGAATTCTTTTATTGTCATTGTCCCATCAGAAGAACAACGAAATTTAAACAGTTGCACCTCTCGTACAGAACAGTGCAAACAGACATAAATATTAAAAATATTAAAAAATAGTAAGGGACTGTACATTATTAAAAAGTATTTACAAGACAGAAAAGCAAAAAATTGAAAGAAAAAAAAAATAGAACTCTGGATTATTAATAAATATATATATATATATATATATATATATATATATATATATATATGTATATATATGCATACACCCACACACATACATCTACACATACATATATAATCGGGATATTGCACAGACAGTATTGCACTTGGAAATGTGGAAACAGGTTTTTGTTACTGCAGCAGCTGTACAGAGTTGAGTCAATGTGCGGCGTTCAGGGCAGCAACAGCTCTTGGGTAGAAGCTGTTTTTTAGTCCGTTGGTTTTTGACTTTATTGCCCTGAAACGTCTCGCTGAGGATAGAAGTTCAAACAGGTGGTGACCAGGGTGTGAGGAGTCCCTGATGATGCTGCGGGCTCTCCTGAGGCAGCGGGTGTTGTATATCTCCTCCAGAGATGGCAGAGGGCAGCCAGTCAGTCTCTGGGCAGCATTTATGACCCTCTGGAGCTGCTTCCTCTCCGCCATCGTGCAACTGGAGAACCATAATGAGATCCCACAGCTCAGCACCGACTCCACCGAGCAGCGGTAGAAGGACAACAGGAGCTCATTTTTTAAGTTGTTCTTCCTGAGAATCCTTAGGAAGTGGAGTCTCTGTTGTGCCTTCTTCAGTATCGCTGCAGAGTTTGAAGTCCAGGTCAGGTCCTTGCTGATGTAGGTGCCCAGGAACCTGAAGTCTGGCACCATCTCCACCCTGTCCCCATTTATGCTGATGGGTTGAATGTCCGGTTTACACCTCCTGAAGTCTATGATCAGTTCTTTAGACTTGGAGGTGTTCAGGATGAGGTTATTGGTGGTGCACCAGGCTGACAGCCGCTCCACCTCCACCCTGTAGGCAGTCTCATCTCCTCCTGAGATGAGCCCCACCACCGTGGTATCATCCGCAAACTTGATGATGGTGTTGCTCGGGTGGGTGGGGGTGCAGTCGTGGGTGTAGAGGGTGTAGAGTAGGGGGCTTAGCACACAGCCCTGTGGAGAACCAGTGCTGGTGCTCAGTGCTGAGGACAGGTGGGGTCCTACTCTCACCCTCTGGGAGCGGTCTGTCAGGAAGTCCATAATCCAGTTGCAGATGTTGTGGGAAGGACCCAGGTCCACCAGCTTGCTCACCAGTCTGCTTGGAATGATGGTATTGAAAGCCGAACTGAAGTCCAGGAAGAGCAGCCTCGCATAGCTCCCTCGCTGTTCCACGTGTGTCAGCGTGGTGTGCAGAGCGGTGGCGATGGCGTCCTTCGTAGACCGGTTGGCTCTGTAGGCAAACTGGTGGGGGTCGAGTGTGGGTGGCAGGCATGAAGAAATGTGACTCTGCACCAGTTTCTCAAAGCACTTCATGATGATGGGGGTGAGTGCCACTGGCCGGTAGTCGTTGAGACTGTTGATAATGTTCTTTTTTGGCAGAGGGATGATGGTGGAGGACTTTAAGCAGGGTGGGATGGAGCACTGGGAGAGGGACTGGTTGAAGATGGTGGTGAAAACCCCAGCTAGTTGGTCAGCGCAGCCTGGCTCTCCATCAGAGCCTGTTCACACCGCTCCCCAGCAGAGCCTGTCTACACGGTTCGCAAGCACCACAGCCCAGCACACCGGGCTCCCCAGCCCAGCTCAACGGGCTGCCGAGCAAAGCACACGGGGGCCCCCAGCACCACAGCCCGCCTGGCTCTCCATCAGAGCCTGTTCACACCGCTCCCCAGCAGAGCATGTCTTCACGGTTTGCAAGCACCACAGCCCAGCACACCGGGCTCCCCAGCCCAGCTCACCGGGCTCCCCAGCACAGCACACGAGGGCCCGCAGCACCACAGCCCGCCTGGCTCTACAGCAGAGCCTCTTCACACCGCTCCCCAGCAGAGCCTGTCCACACGGCTCCCCAGCAGCACAGCCCAGCACACCGGGATCCCCAGCACAGCACACGGGGGCCCGCAGCACAGCACACGGGGGCCCCCAGCACCACAGCCCGCCTGGCTGTCCAGCAGAGCCTGTTCAAACCACTCCCCAACAGAGCCTGTCCACTCGGCTCCCCAGCAGCACAGCCCAGCACACCGGGCTCCCCAGCCCAGCTCAACGGGCTCCCCAGCACAGCACACGGGGGCCCCCAGCACCAAAGCCCGCCTGGCTCTAAATCAGAGCATGTTCAACCCTCTCCCCAGCAGAGCCTGTACACACAGCTCACCAGCACCACAGCCCAGCACACCAGGCTCCCCAGCCCAGCTCAACGGGCTCCCCAGCACAGCACACGGGCGCCCCCAGCACCACAGCCCGCCTGGCTGTCCAGCAGAGCCTGTCCACACCGCTCCCCAGAAGAGCCTGTGCACACGGCTCCCCAGCAGAACAGCCCAGCACACCGGGCTCCCCAGCCCAGCTCAACGGGCTCCCCAGCACAGTACACGGGGCCCGCCAGCACTACAGCAAGCCTGGCTCTCCATCAGAGCCTGTTCACACCACTCCCCAGCAGAGCCTGTCCACACCGCTCCCCAGAAGAGCCTGTGCACACGGCTCCCCAGCAGAACAGCCCAGCACACCGGGCTCCCCAGCACAGCACACGGGGCCCCCCAGCACCACAGCCCGACTGGCTCTCCATCAAAGCCTGTTCACACCGCTCCCCAGCAGAGCCTGTCTACACGGTTCCCCAGTACCACAGCCCAGCACACCGGGCTCCCCAGCACCACAGCCAAACACACGGGGCTCCCCAGTCCAGCACACCGGGCTCCCCAGCATAGCACACGGGGCCGCCCAGCACCACAGCCCGCCTGGCTCTCCATCAGAGCCTGTTCACACCGCTCCCCCGCAGAGCCTGTCTACACGGTTCCCCAGTACCACAGCCCAGCACACCGGGCTCCCCAGCACCACAGCCAAACACACGGTGCTCCCCAGCCCAGCACACCGGGCTCCACAGCATAGCACACGGGGCCGCACAGCACCACAGCCCAGCACACCGGGCTCCCCAGTACCACAGCCAAGCACACCGGGCTCCCCAGCACCACAGCCCAGCACAACGGGCTCCCCAGCCCAGCTCACCAGTCTCCCCAGCACAGCACACGGGGGCCCCCAACACCACAGCCCGCCTGGCTCTCCAGCTTAGCTTGTTCACACCGCTCCCCAGCAGAGCCTGTCCACACGGCTCCCCAGCAACACAGCCCAGCACACCGGGCTCCCCAGCACAGCACACAGGGCCCCCCAGCACCACAGCCCGCCTGGCTCTACATCAGAACCTGTTCACACCGCTCCCGAGCAGAGCTTGTCTACACGGTTCCCTAGCACCACAGCCGAGCACACCGGGCTCCCCAGCACCACAGCCCAGCACACTGGCCTCCCCAGCAGATCTCACCGGGCTCCGCAGCACAGCACACGGGGCACCCCAGCCCAGCTAACCAGGCTCCCCATCCCAGCTCACCGGGCTCCCTAGCACAGCACAGGGGGGCCCCCAACACCACAGCCCGCCTGGCTATCCATCAGAGCCTGTTCACACCGCTCCTCAGCAGAGCCGGTCCACACGGCTCCCCAGCAGCACAGTCCAGCACACCAGGCTCCCCAGCCCAGCTCACCAGGCCCCCCAGCACCACAGCCCGCCTGGCTCTCCAGCAGAGCCTGTTGAAACCACTCCCCAGCACAGCCTGTCGACACGCCTCTCCAGCAGCACAGCCCAGCACACCCGGCTCCCCAGCTAAGCTCACCGGGCCCCCCAGCAAAGCACACGGGGGTCCCCAACACCACAGCCCGCCTGGCTCTCCATCAGAGCCTGTTCAAACCTCTCCCAAGCAGAGACTGTCCATACGGCTCCCCAGCAGCACAGCCCTGCACACCGGGCTCCCTAGCCCAGCTAACCGGGCTCCCCAGCACAGCACACGGGGGCCCCCAGCACCACAGCCTGCCTGACTCTCCATCAGAGACTGTTCACACCGCTCCCCAGCAGAGCCTGTTCACTCCGCTCCCCAGCAGAGCCTGTCTACACGGCTCCCCAGCACCACAGCCCAGCACACCGGGCTCCCCAGCCGAGCTCACCGGGCTCCCCAGCACAGCACACGGGCCCCCCCAGCACCACAGCCCGCCTGGCTACCCAGCAGAGCTTGTTCAAACCATACCCCAGCAGTCCCTGTCAACACGGCTCCCTAGCAGCACCGCCCAGCACAGCGGGCTCCCCGGCCAAGCTCACCGGGCTCCCCAGCACAGCACACGGGGGCCACCAGCACCACATCCCGCCTGGCTCTCCATCATGGCCTGTTCACACCGCTCCCCAGAAGAGCCTGTCCACACGGTTGGCCAGCACCACAGTCCAGTACACCGGGCTCCCCAGCCCAGCTCACCAGGCCCCCCAGCACAGCACACGGGGGCCCCGAGCGCCACAGCCCGCCTGGCTCTCCATCAGAGCCTTTTCAACCCTCTCCCCAGCAGAGCCTGTCCACACGGCTCCCCATCACCACAGCCCAGCACACCGGGCTCCCAAGCACAGCTCAACGGGCTCCCCAGCACAGCACACGGGACAACCCAGCACCACAGCCCGCCTGGCTCTCCATCAGAGCCTGATCACACCGCTCCCCAGCTGAGCCTGTCTACACGGCTCCCCAGCACCACAGCCCAGCACACCGGGATCCCCAGCCCAGCTCACCGGGCTCCTCAGCACAGCACACGGGGGCCCCCAGCACCACAGCCAGCTTGGCTCTCCATCAGAGCCTCTTAACACCGCTCCCCAGCAGAGCCTTTCCACGCGGCTCCCCAGCACCACAGACCAGCACACCGGGCTCCCCAGCCCTGCTCACCGGGCTCCGTTGCAGAGCACACGGGGGCCCCCAGCACCACAGCCCGCCTTGCTCTCCATCAGAGCCTGTTCACACCGCTCCCCAGCAGAGCCTGTCTACACGGCTCCCCAGCAGCACAGCCCAGCACACCAGGCTCCACAGCCGATCTCACCGGGCTCCGCAGCCCAGCACACTGGCCTCCCAAGCCCAGTTCACCGGGCTCCCCAGAACAGCACACGGGGCCCCCCAGCACCTCAGCCCACCTGGCTTTCCAGCAGAGCCTCTTCACACCGCTCCCCAGCAGAGCCTGTCCACACGGCTCGCCAGCAGCACAGCCCAGCACACAAGGCTCCACAGCCGATCTCACCGGGCACCACAGCCCAGCACAACGGGCTCCCCAGCCAAGCTCACCGGACTCCCCAGTACAGCACACGGGCGCCCCCAGCACCACAGCCCGCCTGGCTTTCCAGCAGAGCCTGTTCAACCCTCTCCCCAGCAGAGCCTGTCCACACGTCTCCCCAGCAGCACAGCACAGCGAACTGGCCTCCACAGCCCAGTACACGGGGGCCCCCAGCACAGCACACGGGGGCCTCCAGCAAACCACACGGGGCCCCCCTGCACCACAGCCCGCTAGGCTCTGCAGCAGAGCCTGTCCACACGGCTCCCCAGCAGCACAGCCCAGCACACCGGGCTCCCAAGCACAGCACACGGGGGCCCCCAGCACAGCACACGGGGGCCCCCAGCACAGCACACGGGGGCCCCCAGCACAGCACAGGGGGCCCCCAGCACCACACCCCGCGTTGCTCTCCAATAGAGCCTGTTCAAACCACTCCCCAGCACAGCTTGTCCACAAGCCTCCCCAGCAGCACAGCCCAGAACACCGGGCTCCCCAGCCCAGCTCACCGGACTCCCCAGCACAGCACACGGGCGCCCCCAGCGCCACAGCCCGCATGGCTTTCCATCAGAGCCTGTTCACACCGCTCCTCAGCAGAGCCTGTCCACACAGCTCCCCAGCAGCACACCCTAGGACACCGGGCTCCCCAGCCCAGCTCACCGGGCTCCCCAGCACAGGACACGGGAGGCCCCTAGCACCACAGCCCACCTGGCTCTCCAGCAGAGCCTGTTCAAACCACTCCCCAGCACAGCCTGTCTACACGGCTCCCCAGCAATACAGCCCAGCACACCGGGCTCCCCAGCCCAGCTTACCGGGCTCCCCAGCACAGCACACGGGGGCCTCCAGCACCACAGCCCGCCTGGCTCTCCATCAGAGACTGTTCACACCGCTCCCCAGCAGAGCCTGTTCACTCCGCTCCCCAGCAGAGCCTGTCTAGACGGCTCCCCAGCACCACAGCGTAGCACACGGGGCCCCCCAGCACCACAGCCCGCATGGCTCTCCAGCAGAGCCTGTCCACACCGCTCCCCTGAAGAGCCTGTCCACACGGCTCCCCAGCAGAACAGCCCAGCATACCGGGCTCCCCAGCACAGCTCAACGGGCTCCCCAGCACCACAGCCCGCCTGGCTCTAAATCAGAGCATGTTCAACCCTCTCCCCAGCAGAGCCTGTACACACAGCTCCCCAGCAACACAGCCCAGCACACCGGGCTCCCCAGCCCAGCTCAACGGGCTCCCCAGCACAGCACACGGGGGCCCCCAGCACCACAGCCCGGCTGGTTCTCCAGCAGAGCCTTTTCAAACCACTCCCCAGCAGAGCCTGTCCACTCGACTCCCCAGCAGCATCGCCCAGCACACCGGGCTCCCCAGCCCAGCTCAACGGGCTCCCCAGCACAGCACACGGGGGCCCCCAGCAGCAAAGCCCGCCTGGCTCTAAATCAGAGCATGTTCAACCCTCTCCCCAGCAGAGCCTGTACAAACTGCTCCCCTGCACCACACCCCAGCACACCGGGCTTCCCAGCCAAGCTCAACGGGCTCCTGAGCACAGCACACGAGGGCCCCCAGCACCACAGCCCGCCTGGCTCTCCATCAGAGCCTGTTCACACCCGTCCGCAACAGAGCCTGTCTACACGGCTCCCCAGCACAAAAGCCCATCTCACCGGTCTCCCCAGCCCACCTCACAGGGCTCCCCAGCACAGCACACGGGGGCCCGCAGCACCACAGCCCGCCTGGCTGTCCATCAGAGCCTGTTCACACCGCTGGCCAGCAGAGACTTTCCACACGGCTCTCCAGCACCACAACCCAGCACACCGTGCTCCCCAGCCCAGCTCAACGGGCTCCCGAGCACAGGACAAGGGGGCCCCCAGCTCCACAGCCCGCCTGGCTCTCCATCAGGGCCTGTTCACACCGCTCCCCAGCAGAGCCTGTCTACACGGTTGGCCAGCACCACAGCCCAGCACACCGGGCTCCCCAGCCCAGCTCAACGGGCTCCTCAGCACAGAACAAGGCGCCCCCCAGCACCACAGCCCGCCTGGATCTCCATCAGAGCCTGTCCACACCGCTCCTCACCAGAGCCTATCCACACAGCTCCCCAGCACCACAGCCCTGCACACCGGGCTACACAGCCCAGCTCACCGGGCTCCCCATCACAGCACACCGGGGCCCCCAGCACCACAGCCCGCCTGGTTCTCAATCAGAGCCTGTTCACACCGCTCCCCAGCAGAGCCTGTCCACAAGGCTCCCCAGCACCACAGCCCAGCAAACCGGGCTCCCCAGCCCAGCTCACCGGGCTCCCGATCACGGCACACCGGGCCCCCCAGCACCTCAGCCCGCCTGGCTGTCCAGCAGATCCTTTTCAAACCACTCCCCAGCAATGCCTTTCCACATGGCTCCCCAGATGCACAGCCCAGCACACCGGGCTCCCCAGCCAAGCTCAACGGGCTCCCCAGCCAAGCTCACCGGGCTCCCCAGCACAGCACACGTGGGCCCCCCGCACCACAGCCCGCCTGGCTCTCCATCAGAGCCTGTTCCCAAAGCTCCCCAGAAGAGCCTGTCTACATGGCTCCCCACCAGCCCCGCACACCGCAGCACAGCCCGCCTGGCTCTCCATCAGAGCCTGTTCACTCCGCTCCCCAGCAGACCCTGTCCACACGGCACCCCTCCAGCTCAGCCCAGCACACCGGGCTCCGCAGCCCAGCTCACCGGGCTTCCGAGCACAGCACACGGGGCCCCCCAGCACCACAGCCAGCCTGGCTCTCCATCAGAGCCTTTTCACACCGCTTCCCAGCAGACCCTGTACACACGGCACCCCAGCAGCTCAGCCCAGCACACTAGGCTCCGCTGCTCAGCTCACCGGGCAACCGAGCAGAGCACACGGGAGCCCCCAGCACCACAGCCCGCCCGGCTCTCAATCAGAGCCTGTTAACACCGCTTCCCAGCAGACCCTGTCCACACGGCACCCCAGCAGCTCAGCCCAGCACACCGGGCCCCGCAGCCCAGCTTACCAGGCTACCGAGCACAGCACACGGGGGCCCCCCAGCACCACAGCCCCCCGGGTTCTCCATCAGAGCCTGTTAACACCGCTTCCCAGCAGACCCTGTCCACACGGCTCCCCAGCACCACAGCCCAGCACACCGGGCTCCCCAGCCAGACTCAACGGGCTCCCCAGCACAGCACACGGGGTCCCCTAGCAGAGCCTGTCTACACGGTTGGCCAGCACCACAGCCCAGCACACCGGGCACGCCAGCCAAGCTCACCGGGCCCCCCAGCACAGCACACGGGGGCCCCCAGCACCACAGGCCCCCTGGCTCCCCAGAAGAGCCTTTTCAAACCACTCCCCAGCAGTCCCTGTCCACACGGCTCCCCAGCAGCACCGCCTAGCACAGCGGGCTCCCCGGCCATGCTCACCGGGCTCACCAGCATGGAACACCGGGACCCCCAGCACCACAGCCAGCCTGGCTCTGAAGCAGAGCCTGTTCATACCAATCCCCAGCAGAACCTGTCCACACGGCTCCCCAGCAACACAGCCCAGTACACCGGGCTCCCCAGACCAGCTCACCGGGCTCCCCAGCACAGCACATGGGGCCCCCCAGCAGAGCCTGTCTACACGGTTTGCCAGCACCACTGTCCAGCACACCGGGCTCCCCAGCCCAGCTCACCGGGCCCCCCAGCACAGCACACGGGGATTCCCAGCACAAAAGCCCGCCCGGCTCTCCATCAGAGCCTGTTCACTCCGCTCCCCAGCAGAGCCTGTTCAAACCACTCGCCAGCAGAGCCTGTCCACAGGGCTCCCAAGAAGAGCCTGTTCACACGGCTCCCCAGCACCACAGCCCAGCACACCGGGCTCCACATCCCAGCTCAACGGACTCCGCAGAACAGCACACGGGGCCCCCCAGCACCACATCCCGCCTTGCTCTCCATCATGGCCTGTTCACACCGCTCCCCAGCAGAGCCTGTCCATACGGCTCCCCAGCACAGCAGCCCAGAGCACCGGGCTCCCCAGCCAGGCTCAACGGGCTCCCCAGCACAGCACACGGGGGCCCCCAGCACAGCATTGTTCCCCATCCCAGCACACGGGGCCCCCAAGCACCACAGCCCGCCTGGCTCTCGAGCAGAGCCTGTTCAAACCACTCCCCAGCAGAGCCTGTCCACACGGCTCCCCAGCACCACAGCCAGGCACACCAGGCTCCCCAGCCCAGCTCAACGATATCCCCAGCACAGCACACGGGACCCCCAGCACCACAGCCCGCCTGACTCTCCATCAGAGCCTGTTCACTCAGCTCCCCAGCAGAGCCTGTCCACACGCCTCCACAGCACCACAGCCCACCTCACCGGGCCCCCCGCACAACACACGGGGGCCCCCAGCACCACAGCCCACGTTGCTCTCCAGCAGAGCCTGTTCAAACCACTCCCCAGCACAGCCTGTCCACACGCCTCCGCAGCAGCACAGCCCAGAACACTGGGCTCACCAGCCCAGCTCACCGGGCTCCCCAGCACAGCACACGGGGGCCCCCAGCACTACAGCCCGCCTGGCTCTCCAGCAGAGCCTGTTCAAACCACTCCCCAGCACAGCCTGTCCCCACGGCTTCCCAGCAGCACTGCCCAGCACACCGGGGTCCCCAGCCCAGCATACGGGGGCCCCCAGCACCACAGCGCGCCTGGTTCTCCATCAGAGCCTGTTCACACCGCTCACCAGCAGAGCCTGTCTACACGGCTCCCCAGCAGCACAGCCCAGCACACAGCAGCACAGCCTGCCTGTCTCTCCAGCAGAGCCTGTTCACACCGCTCCCCAGCAGACCCGGTCCACACGGCTCCCCCGCAGCACAGAACAGCACACCGGGTTCCCCAGTACAGCACACGGGGGCCCCCAGCACCACGGCCCGCCTAGCTCTCCAACAGAAACTGTTCAAACCACTCCCAAGCAAAGCCGGTCCACACGGCTCCCCAGCAGCACAGCCCAGCACACTGGCCTCCCAAGCCCAGCTCACCGGGCTCCCCAGCACAGCACACGGGGCCCCCCAGCACCTCAGCCCACTTGGCTTTCCAGCAGAGCCTCTTCACACCGCTCCCCAGCAGAGCCTGTCGACACGGCTCCCCAGCAGCACAGCCCAGCACACCAGGCTCCACAGCCGATCTCACCGGGCTCCGCAGCACAGCACACGGGGCCTCCCAGCACCACATCCCAGCACACCGGGCTCCCCAGCCCTGCACACAAGGCTCCGTAGCAGAGGACACGGGGGCCCCCAGCACTACAGCCCGCCTGGCTCTCCATCAGAGCCTGTTCACACCGCTCCCCAGCAGAGCCTGTCTACATGGCTCCCCAGCAGCACAGCCCAGCACACCGCAGCACAGCACGCCTGGCTCCCCAGCAGAGCCGGTCCACACGGCTCCCCAGCAGCACAGTACAGCACACCGGGTTCCCCAGCACAGCACACGGGGGCCCCCAGCACCACGGCCCGCCTGGCTCTCCAGCAGAACCTGTTCAAACCACTCCCAAGCAGAGCCTGTCAACACGTCTCCCCAGCAGCACAGCCCAGCACACTGGCCTCCCAAGCCCAGCTCACCGGGCTCCGCAGCACAGCACACGGGGCCCCACAGCATTGCAGCCCAGCTCAAGGGGCTCCCCAGCACAGCACACGGGCGCACCCAGCAACACAGCCCGCCTGGCTCTCCAGCAGAGCCTGTTCAAAACACTCCCCAGCAGAGCCTGTCCACACGGCTCCCCAGCAGCCCAGCCCAGCACACCAGGCTCCACAGCCGATCTCACCGGGCTCCCCAGCACAGGACACGGGGGCCCCCAGCACAGCACACGGGGGCCCGCAGCACCACAGCCCGCGTTGCTCTCCAGCAGAGCCTGTTCAAACCACTCCCCACCAATACCTGTCCACACGCCTCCCCAGCAGCACAGCCTTGCACAGCGGGCTCCCCGGCCAAGCTCACCGGGCTCCCCAGCACAGCACACGGGGGCCACCAACACCACATCCCGCCTGGCTCTCCATCATGGCCTGTTCACACCGCTCCCCAGTAGAGCCTGTCCACACGGCTCCCCTGCACCACAGCCCAGCACACCGGGCTCCCCAGCCAGGCTCAACGGGGTCCGCAGCAAAGAACACGGGGCCCCCCAGCACCACAGCCCGCCTGGGTCTCCATCAGAGCCTGTCCATACCGCTCCTCAGCAGAGCTTGTCCACACGGCTCCCCAGCACCACAGCTCAGCACACCGGGCTCCCCAGCAGATCTCACCGGGCTCCGCAGCACAGCACACGGGGCACCCCAGCCCAGCACACCGGGCTGCCCAGCCCAGAACACCGGGTTCCCCAGCACAGCAAACGCGGGCCCCCAGCACCACGGCCCGCCTGGCTCTCCAGCAGAGCCTGTTCACACCGCTCCCCAGCAGAGCCTGTCCACACGGCTCCCCAACAGCACAACCCAGCACACCGGGCTCCATAGCCGATCTCACCGGGCTCCGCAGCACAGCACACCGGGCCCCCCAGCACCGCAGCCCAGCACACCGGGCTCCCCAGCCCAGCTCACTGGGCTCCCGAGCACAGCACACGGGGGCCCCCAGCACTACAGCCTGGCTGGCTCTCCATCAAAGCCTTTTCACACCGCTCCCCGGCAGAGCCTGTCCACACGGCTCCCCAGCAGCACAGCCCAGCACACCGTGCCCCCCAGCCTAGCTCACCAGGGTCCCCAGCACAGAACACGGGGCCCCCCGGCACCACAGCCCGCCTGGCTCTCCAGCAGAGCCTGTTCAAACCACCCCCCAGAAGAGCTTGTCCACACAGCTCCCCAGCACCACAGGCCTGCACACCGTACTCCCCATCGCAGCTCACCATGGCCCCAGCCCAGTTCAACGGGCTCTCCAGCACAGCACACGGGGCCCCCCAGCACAACACACGGGGCTTCCCAGCAGAACAGCCCGCCTGGCTCTCCATCAGAGCCTGTTCAAACGACTCCCCAGCAGAGCCGGTCCACACGGCTCCCCAGCACCACAGCCCAGCACACCGGGCTCCCCAGCCCAACACACCGGGCTCCCCAGCCCAGCTCACCGGGCCGCCCAGCACAGGACACGGCGGTCCCCAGCACCACAGCCCGCCTGGCTCTCCATAAGAGCCTGTTCACACCGCTCCGGAGCAGAGCCTGTCGACACGGCTCCCCAGCACCACAGCACAGCACACCGGGCTCCCCAGCCCAGCTCACCGGGCTCCCCAGCACAGCACACGGGGCCCCCCAGCACCACAGCCCGCCTGGCTCTCCAGCAGAGACTGTTCAAACCACTCCCCAGCAGAGCCTGTCCACACGGCTCCCCAGCAGAGCCTGTCCACACGGCTCCCCAGCACCACAGCCCAGCACACCGGGCTCCCCAGAACAGCACACCGGGCCCCCCAGCACCACAGCCCGCCTGGCTCTCAATCAGAGACTGTTCACACCGCTCCCCAGCAGAGACTGTTCACACCGCTCCCCAGCACAGCCTGTCTACACGGCTCCCCAGCACCACAGCCCAGCACACCAGGATCCCCAGGCCAGCTCATCGGGCTCCCCAGAACAGCACACCGGGCCCCACAGCACAATAGCCCGCCTGGCTCTCCATCAGAGCCAGTTCACTCCGCTCCCCAGCAGAGCCTGTTAAAAACAGTCCCCTAGAGAGCCTGTCCACACGGCTCACAAGCAGCACAGCCCAGCACACCGGGCTCCCCAGCCCTGCTTACCGGGCTCCCCATCACTGGACACGGGGGCCCACAGAACCACAGGCCGCCTGGCTCTCCAGCAGAGCCTTTTAACACTGCTCCCCAGTAGAGCCTGTCCACAGGGCTCCCCAGCAGCAGAGCCCAGCACACCGGACTCCCCAGCCGATGTCACCGGGCTCCCCAGCAAGGCACACGGGCCCCCAGCACCACAGCCCGCCTGTCTCTCCAGCAGAGCCTGTTCACACTGCTCCGCAGCAAATCCTGTCCACACGGCTCCCAAGCACTACAGCCCAGCACACCGGGCTCCCCAGCACAGCACACGGGGCCCCCCAGCACCACAGCACGCCTGGCTCTCCATCAGAACCTGTTCAACCCTCTCCCCTGCAGAGCCTGTCCACAGGGCTTCCCAGCACCACAGCCCAGCACACTGGGCTCTAAAGCCCAGCTCACTGGGCTCCCGAGTACAGCACACGGGGGCCCCCAGCACCACAGCCCGGCTGGCTCTCCATCAGATCCTGTTCACACCGTTCAACAGCACAGCCTGTCTACACGGCTTGCCATCACCACAGCAAAGCACACAGGGATCCCCAGCCCAGCTCACCGAGCTCCTGAGCACAGCTCACGGGGGCCCCCAGCACCACAGACCGCCAGGCTCTCCATCAGGGCCTGTTCACACCCCTCCGCAGCAGAGCCTGTCTACACGGCTCCCCAGCACAATTGCCCAGCACACAGGGCTCCCCAGCCCAGCTCACCGGGCTCCCCAGCACAGCACACGGGCCCCCCCAGCACCACAGCCCGCCTGGCTACCCAGCAGAGCTTGTTCAAACCATACCCCAGCAGTCCCTGTCAACACGGCTCCCTAGCAGCACCGCCCAGCACAGCGGGCTCCCCGGCCAAGCTCACCGGGCTCCCCAGCACAGCACACGGGGGCCACCAGCACCACATCCCGCCTGGCTCTCCATCATGGCCTGTTCACACCGCTCCCCAGAAGAGCCTGTCCACACGGTTGGCCAGCACCACAGTCCAGTACACCGGGCTCCCCAGCCCAGCTCACCAGGCCCCCCAGCACAGCACACGGGGGCCCCGAGCGCCACAGCCCGCCTGGCTCTCCATCAGAGCCTTTTCAACCCTCTCCCCAGCAGAGCCTGTCCACACGGCTCCCCATCACCACAGCCCAGTACACCGGGCTCCCAAGCCCAGTTCACCGGGCCCCCCAGCACAGCACACGGGGGCCCCCAGCACCACAGCCCGCCTGGCTCTCCATCAGAGCCTGTTCACAACGCTCCCCAGCAGAGCCTGTCCACAAGGCTCCCCAGCACCACAGCCCAGCACACCGGGCCCCGCAGCCCAGCTTACCGGGCTACCGAGCACGGCACACGGGGCCCCCCAGCACCACAGTCCGCCTGGCTGTCCAGCAGATCCTTTTCAAACCACTCCCCAGCAATGCCTTTCCACACGGCTCCCCAGCAGCACAGCCCAGCATACCGGTCTCCCCAGCCCAGCTAAACGGGCTCCCCAGCACAGCTCACTGGGCTCCCGAGCACAGCACACGGGGGACCCTAGCACCAAAGCCCGGCTGGCTTTCCATCAGAGCCTTTTCACACAGCTCCCCGGCAGAGCCTGTCCACACAGCTCGCCAGCAGCACAGCCCAGCACACCGGGCTCCCCGGCCCTGCTCACCGGGCTCCCCCACAAAGCACACGGAGGCCCCCAGCACCACAGAACGCCTGGCTGTCCATCAGAGCCTGTTCACACTGCTCCCCAGCAGAGCCTGTCAACACGGCTCCAAAGCACCACAGCCCAGCACACCGGGCTCCCTAGCCCAGCTCAACGGGCTCCCCAGCCCAGCACACCGGGCTACCCGGCCCAGCTCACCGGGCTCCCCAGCACAGCACACGGGGCCCCCCAGCAACACAAGCCCACCTGGCTCTCCATCAGAGCCTCTTCACACCGCTCCCCAGCAGAGCCTGTCTACACGGCTCCCCAGCACCACAGCCCAGCACACCGGGCTCCCCAGCCCAGCTCACCGGGCTCCCCAGCACAGCACACGGGGCCCCCCAGCACCACAGTCCGAATGGCTCCCCAGCAGAGCCTGTCTACACGGCAACCCAGGACCACAGCCCAGCACACCGGTCTCCCCAGCCCAGATCAGCGGGCTCCCCAGCACAGCACACGCGGGCCCCCAGCACCACAGCCCGCCTGGCTTTCCATCAGAGCCTGTTCACAGCGCTCCCCAGCAGAGCCTGTCTACACGGCTCGCCAGCACCACAGCCCAGAACACCGGGCTCCCCAGCACAGCACACGGGGCTCCCCAGCACCACAGCCCGCATTGCTCTCCAGCAGAGCCTGTTCAAACCACTCGCAAGCAGTGCCTGTCCACACGGCTCCCCAGCAGCAGATCCCAGCACACCGGGCTCCCTAGCCAACCTCACCGGACCCCCAGCACAGCACACGGGGGCCACCAACACCACAGCTTGCCTGGCTTTCCATCAGAGCCTGTT
Source organism: Dascyllus trimaculatus (assembly GCA_024666655.1). Lineage (NCBI taxonomy): Eukaryota > Metazoa > Chordata > Actinopteri > Pomacentridae > Dascyllus > Dascyllus trimaculatus. The sequence goes on from JAMOIN010001019.1 coordinate 27,560, forward strand.
CACCCCGCTCCCCAGCAGAGCCTGTCCTCACGGCTCCCAAGCAGCACAGCCCAGCACACCGGGATCCCCAGCCCAGCTCACCGGGCTCCCCAACACAGAACACGGGGCCCCTCAGCACCACAGCCCGCCTGGATATCCAGCAGACCCTTTTCAAACCACTCCCCAGCAGAGCCTGTCCACACGGCTCCCCAGCACCACACCCAGCACACCGGGCTCCCCAGCCCAGTTCAACGGGCTCCCCAGCACAGCACACGGGGCCCCCAAGCACAGCTCACAGGGCCCCCCCAGCACAGCACACGGGGCTTCCCAGCACCACAGCCCGCCTGGCACTCCATCAGAGCCTGTTCAAACCACTCCCCAGCAGAGCCTCTTCACACCGCTCCCCAGCAGAGCCTGTCTACACGGCTCCCCAGCAGCACAGCCCAGCACACTGGCTTCCCCAGCCCAACACACCGGGTATCCCAACACAGCACACGGGGGCCCCCAGCACCACAGCCCGCCTGGCTCTCCATCAGAGCCTGTTCAAACCGCTCCCCAGTAGATCTTGTCAACACGGCTCCCCAGCAGCACAGCCCAGCACACTGGCCTCCCCAGCCCAACACACCGGGTTCCCCAACACAGCACATGGGGGCCCCCAGCACCCCGGCCCGCCTGGCTCTCCAGCAGAGCCTGTTCAAACCACTCCCAAGCAGAGCCGGTCCACACGGCTCCCCAGTAGCACAACCCAGCACACTGGCCTCCCCAGCCCAGCTCACCGGGCTCCCCCGCACAGCACACGGGGCCCCACAGCACCACAGCCCACCTGGCTCTCCATCAGAGCCTGTTCACACCGCACCCCAGCAGAGCCTGTCTACAGGATTACCGACCAGCACAGCCCAGCACACCGGGCTCCCCAGCCAAGCTCACCAGGCTCCCCAGCAAAGCACACGGGGGCCCCCAACACCACAGCCTGCCTGGCTCTCCATCAGAGCCTGTTCAAACCATTTCCCCAGCAGAGACTGTCCATACGGCTCCCCAGCAGAACAGCCCTGCACACCGGGCTCCGCAGCACAGCACACGGGGGCCCCCAGCACCACAGCCCAGCACACCGGGCTCCCCAGCCCTGCTCACCGTGCTCCCCAGCACAGCACACGGGGGCCCCCAGCACAGCTCACCGGGCTCCCCAGCACAGCACACTGGGCCCCCAAGCAACACAGCCCGCCTGGCGCTCCATCAGAGCATGTTCACACCGCTCCCCAGTAGAGCCTGTCCACACGGCTCCCCAGCAGCACAGCCCTGCACACCGGGCCTCCAACCCAGCTAACAGGGCTCCCCAGCACAGCACACGGGGGCCCCCAGCACCACAGCTGGCCTGGCTCTCCATCAGAGACTGTTCACACCGCTCCCCAGCAGAGCATGTTCACTCCGCTCCCCAGCAGAGCATGTCTACACGGCTCCCCAGCACCACATCCCAGCACACCGGGCTCCCCAGCACTGGACACGGGGGCCCCCAGAGTCACAGAACGCCTGGCTCTCCAGCAGAGCCTGTTCACACCGCTCCCCAGCAGAGCCTGTCCACAGGGCTCCCCAGCACCACAGCCCAGCACACCGGGCTTCCAAGCCGATCTCACAGGGCTCCCCAGCCCAGCTCACCAGGCTCCCCTGCACCACAGCCCGCCTGGCTCTCCAGCAGAGCCTGTTCACACTGCTCCCCAGCAGAGCCTGTCTACACGGCTCCCCAGCAGCACAGCCCAGTACGCCGGGTTCCCCAGCAAAGAACACGGGGGCCCCAAGCACCACAGCCCGCCTGGCTCTCCATCAGAGCCTGTTCAAACCACTCCCCAGCAGAGCCTGTCCACAGGGCTCCCCAGCAGCACAGCCCAGCACACCGGGCTCCCCAGCCCAGCTCACCGGGCTCCCCAGCACAGCACACGGGGGCCCCCAGCACCACAGCCTGGCTGGCTCTCCAGCAGAGCCTGTTCACACAGCTCCCCAGAAGAGCCAGTATGCACGGCTCCCCAGCAGCACTGCCCAGCTCAGGGGGCTCCACAGCACAGCACACGGGGGCCCCCGGCACCACAGCCCGCCAGGCTCTCCAGCAGAGCCTGTCCACTCGGCTCACCAGCAGCACTGCCCAGCTCACCGGGCTCCCCAGCACAGCACACGGGGCTTCCCAGCACCACAGCCCGCCTGGCTCTCCATCAGAGCCTGTTCACTCCGCTCCCCAGCAGAGCCTGTCCACACGGCTCCCCAGCACCACAGCCCAGCACACCGGGCACCCAAGCACAGCACACGGGGCCCCCAGCACTACAGCCCGCCTGGCTCTACATAGGAGCCTGTTCACACCGCTCCGCATAAGAGCCTGTCTACACGGCACCCCAGCACCAAAGCCCAGCACACCGGGCACCCAAGCACAGCACACGGGGCCCCCAGCACTACAGCCCGCCTGGCTCTCCATAAGAGCCTGTTCACACCGCTCCGCATAAGAGCCTGTCTACACGGCTCCCCAGCACCACAGCCCAGCACACCGGGCTCCCCAGCCCAGCCCAACGGGCTCCCCAGCACAGCACACGGGGGCCCCCAGCACCACAGCCCGCCTGGCTCTCCATCAGAGCCTGTTCACACCGCTCCCCAGCAGAGCCTGTCCACACGGCTCCCAAGCACAACAGCCCAGCACACAGGGCACCCAATCACAGCACACGGGGCCCCCCAGCACCACATCCCGCCTGGCTCTAAAGCAGAGCCGGTTCAAACCACTCGCCAGCAGAGCCTGTCCCCACGGCTCCCAAGCAGCAGAGCCTATCACACCGGGCTCCCCGGCCCAGCCCACCGGGCTCCCCAGCACAGCACACGGGGTCCCCCAGCACAGCACACGGGGCCCCCCAGCACCACAGCCCGCCTGGCTCTCCAGCAGAGCCTGTTCAAACCACTCCCCAGCAGAGCCTGTCCACACGGCTCCCCAGCACCACAGCCCAGCACACCGGGCTCCTCAACCCAGCTCACCGGGCTCCCCAGCACAGCACAGGGGGGCCCCCAGCACAGCACACGGGGATTTCCAGCACCACAGCCCGCCTGGCTCTCCATCAGAGCCTGTTCAACCCTCTCCCCAGCAGAGCATGTCCACACAGCTTCCCGGCACCACAGCCCAGCACACTGGGCTCCGAAGCCCAGCTCACTGGGCTCCCGAGTACAGCACACGGGGACCCCCAGCACCACAGCCCGGCTGGCTCTCCATCAGAGCCTGTTCACACCGCTCCCCAGGAGAGCCTGTCCACACGGCTCCCCAGCACCACAGCCCAGCACACAGGGATCCCCAGCATAGCTCACCGGGCTCCTGAGCATAGCTCACGGGGGCCCCCAGCACCACAGCCGGCCTAGCTCTCCATCAGGGCCTGTTCACACCCCTCCGCAGCACAGCCTGTCTACACGGCTCCCCAGCACAATTGCCCAGCACACCGGGCTCCTCAACCCAGCTCACCGGGCTCCCCAGCACAGCACAGGGGGGCCCCCAGCACAGCACACGGGGATTTCCAGCACCACAGCCCGCCTGGCTCTCCATCAGAGCCTGTTCAACCCTCTCCCCAGCAGAGCATGTCCACACAGCTTCCCGGCACCACAGCCCAGCACACTGGGCTCCGAAGCCCAGCTCACTGGGCTCCCGAGTACAGCACACGGGGACCCCCAGCACCACAGCCCGGCTGGCTCTCCATCAGAGCCTGTTCACACCGCTCAACAGCACAGCCTGTCTACACGGCTCCCAATCACCACAGCCCAGCACACAGGGATCCCCAGCATAGCTCACCGGGCTCCTGAGCATAGCTCACGGGGGCCCCCAGCACCACAGCCGGCCTAGCTCTCCATCAGGGCCTGTTCACACCCCTCCGCAGCACAGCCTGTCTACACGGCTCCCCAGCACAATTGCCCAGCACACCGGGCTCCGCAGCCCGGCTCACCGGGCTCCCCAGCAGAGCACACGGGGCCCCCCAGCACCACAGCCTGCCTGGCTCTCCAGCAGAGCCTGTTCAAACCACTCCCCAGCAGAGCCTGTCTACACGGCTCCCCAGCAGCACAGCCCAGCACACCGGGCTCCTCTGCCCAGCTCACCGGGCTCCCCAGCACCACAGCCCAACTGGCTCTCCAGCAGAACCTTTTCACACCGCTCCCCAGGAGAGCCTGTCTACACGGCTCCCCAGCAGCACAGCCCAGCACACCGGGCTCCTCTGCCCAGCTCACCGGGCTCCCCAGCACCACAGCCCGCCTGGCTCTCCATCAGAGCCTGTTCAAACCCCTCCCCAGCATAGCGAGTCCACACGGCTCCCAAGCACCATAGCCCAGCACACTGGGCTCCCCAGCCCAGCTCACAGGGCTCCCCAGCACAGCACACGGGGCCCCCCAGCACCATAGCCTGCCTGTCTCTCCAACAAAGCCTGTTCACACCCCTCCACAGATGAGCCTGTCTACACGGCTCCCCAGCACAACAGCCCAGCACACCGGGCTCCCCAGCCCAGCTCACCGGGCTCCCCAGCACAGCACTCGGGCCCCCCCAGCACCATAGCCCACCTGGCTCTCCATCAAAGCCTGTTCACACCGCTCCCCAGCAGAGCCTGTCTACACGGCTCCCAAGCACAACAGCCCAGCACACCGGGCTGCCCAGCCCAGCTCACCGGGCTCCCCAACACAGCACACGGGCCCCCCCAGCACCATTGCCCGCCTGGCTCTCCACCAGAGCCTGTTAAACCCTCTCCCCAGCAGAGCCTGTCCACATGGCTCACCAGCACCACAGCCCAGCACACCGGGCTCCCCATCACAGCACACGGGGGCCTCCAGCACAGAACACGGGGGCCCCCAGCACCACAGCCTTCCTGGCTCTCCAGCAGAACCTATTCAAACGACTCCCCAGCAGAGCCTGTCCACTCGGCTCCCCAGCACCACAGCCCAGCACACCGGGCTCCCCAGCCCTGCTCAACGGGCTCCCCAGCACAGCACATGGGGGCCCCCATTACCAAAGCTCGCGTGGCTCTAAATCAGAGCATGTTCAACCCTCTCCCCAGCAGAGCCTGTACACACAGTTCCCCAGCACAACAGCCCAGCACAACGGCCTCCCCAGCCCACCTCAACGGGCTTCCCAGCACAGCACACGGGGCCCCCCAGCACCACAGCCCGCCTGGCTCTCCATCAGAGCCTTTTCACACCGCTCCCCAGCAGAGCCTGTCTACACGGCTCCCCAGCAGCACAGTCCAGCACACCGCAGCACAGCCCGCCTGGCTCTCCATCAGAGCCTGTTCAAACCGCTCCCCAGCTGATCCTGTCCACACGGCTCCCCAGCAGCACAGCCCAGCACACCGGGCTCCCCAGCCCAGCACAACGGGTTCCCCAGCACAGCACACGGGGGCCCCCAGCACCACGGCCCGCCTGGCTCTCCAGCAGAGCCTGTTCAAATCACTCCCAAGCAGAGCAGGTCCACACGGCTCCCCAGCAGCACAGCCCAGTACACTGGGCTCCCCAGCCCAGCTCACCGGGCTCCCCAGCACAGCACACGGGGCCCCCCAGCACCACAGCCCGCCTGGCTCTCCATCAGAGCCTGTTCACACCGCTCACCAGCAGAGCCTGTCTACACGGCTCCCAGGCAGCACAGCCCAGCACACCGGGCTCCCCAGCCAAGCTCACCGGGCTCCCCAGCACAGCATACGGGGCCCCCCAGCACCACAGCCCGCCTGGCTATCCAGCAGAGCCTCTTCACACCGCTCCCCAGCAGAGCCTGTCCACACGGCTCCCCAGCAGCACAGCCCAGCACACCGGGCTCAATAGCCGATCTCACCGAGCTCCACAGCACAGCACACGGGGCCCCCCAGCACCACAGCCCAGCACACCGGGCTCCCCAGCCCAGCTCACAGGGCTCCCCAGCACAGCACACGGGGGCCCCCAGCAACACAGCCCGCCTGGCTCTCCAGCAGAGCCTGTTCAAAACATTCCCCAGCCGAGCCTGTCCACACGGCTCCCCAGCAGCACAGCCCAGCACACCAGGCTCCCCAGAACAGCACACGGGGGCCCCCAGCACAGCACACGGGGGCCCCCAGCACCACAGCCCGCGTTGCTCTCCAGCAGAGCCTGTTCAAACCACTCCCCAGCACAGCCTGTCCACAAGCCTCCCCAGCAGCACAGACCGCTAGCTCTCCATCGGAGCCTTTCCACACCGCTCCCCAGCAGAGGCTGTCCACACGGCTCCCCAGCACCACAGCCCAGCACAACGGTCTCTTTAGCCCAGCTCACCGAGCTCCCCAGCACAGTACACGGGGCCCCCCGGCACCACAGCGCGCCTGGCTCTCCGTCAGAGCCTGTTCAAACCACTCCCCAGCAGAGCCTGACAACACGGCTCCCCAGCAGCACAGCCCAGCAAACCGGGCTCCCCGGCCCAGCTCACCGGGCTCCCCAGCACAGCACACGGGGGCCCCCAGCACCACAGCTCGCCTGGATCTCCATCAGAGCCTGTTCACACCGCTCCCCAGCAGAGCCTGTCTACACGGTTGGCCAGCACCACAGCCCAGCACACCGGGCTCCCCAGCCTAGCTCAACGGGCTCCCGAACACAGCACAAGGGGGCCCCCAGCACCACAGCCCGCCTTACTCTCCATCAGAGCCTGTTCAAACCACTCCACAGCAGAGCCTGTCCACACGGCTCCCCAGCACCACAGCCCAGAACACCGGGCTCCCCAGCCCAGCTCAACGGGCTCCCCAGCACAGCACACCGGGCCCCCCATCACCACAGCCCGCCTGGCTCTCCATCAGAGCCTGTTCACACCGCTCCCCAGGAGAGCCTGTCCACACGGCTCCCCAGCACCACAGCCCAGCACACCGGGCTCCCCAGCACTGGACACGGGGGGCCCCCAGAACAACAGGCCACCTGGCTCTCCAGCAGAGCCTGTTCACACCGCTCCCCAGCAGAGCCTGTCTCCACGGCTCCCCAGCAGCACAGCCCAGCACACCGGGCTCCCCAGCCCAGCACAACGGGTTCCCCAGCACAGCACACGGGGGCCCCCAGCACCACGGCCCGCATGGCTCTCCAGCAGAGCCTGTTCAAACCACTCCAGAGCAGAGCCTGTCCACTCGGCTCCCCAGCACCACAGCCCAGCACACCGGGCTCCCCAGCCCAGCTCAACGGGCTCCCCAGCACAGCACACGGGGGCCCCCAGCACCACAGCCCGCCTGGCTGACCAGCAGAGCCTGTCCACACCGCTCCCCTGATGAGCCTGTCCACACGGCTCCCCAGCAGCAAAGCCCAGCACACCGGGCTCCCCAGCCCAGCTCACCGGGCTCCCCAGCACAGCACATGGCGGCCCCCAGCACTCCAGCCCAGCACACTGGCCTCCCCAGCCGATCTCACCGGGCTCCCCAGCACAGCACACGGGGGTCACGAGCACCACATCCCGCCTGGCTCTCCATCATGGCCTGTTCACACCGCTCCCCAGCAGAGACGGTCCACACGGCTCCCCAGCACCAAAGCCCAGCACACCGGGCACCCAAGCACAGCACACGGGGCCCCCCAGCACCACATCCCGCCTGGCTCTCCAGCAGAGCCTGTTCAAACCACTCGCCAGCAGAGCCTGTCCACACGGCTCCCCAGCAGCACAGCCCATCACACCGGGCTCCCCGGCCCAGCCCACCGGGCTCCCCAGCACAGCACACGGGGCCCCCCAGCACCACAGCGCGCCTGGCTCTCCATCAGAGCCATTTCAAACCGCTCCCCAGCAGAGCCTGTCCACACGGCTCCCCAGCACCACAGCCCAACACACCGGGCTCCGAAGCCCAGCTCAACGGGCTCAACAGCACAGCACACGGGGCCCCCCAGAACCACAGCCCACCTGGATCTCCATCATAGCCATTTCAAACTGCTCCCCAGCAGAGCCTGTCCACACGGCTCCCCAGCACCACAGCCCAGCTCACCGGGCTCTCCAGCACTGCACACGGGGCCCCCCAGCACCACAGCCCGCCTGGCTCTCGAGCAGAGCCTCTTCACACCGCTCCCCAGCAGAGCCTGTCTACACGGCTCCCCAGCAGCACACCCTAGGACACCAGGCTCCCCAGCCCAGCTCACCGGGCTCCCAATCACGGCACACGGGGCCCCCCAGAACCACAGTCCGCCTGGCTCACCAGCAGATCCTTTTGAAACCACTACCTAGCTGAGCCTGTCCACACGGCTCCCCAGCAGCACAGCCCAGCACACCGGGCTCCCCAGCCCCGCTCACCGGGCTCCCCAGCACAGCACAAGGGGCCCCCCAGCACCACAGCCCGCCTTGCTCTCCATCAGAGCCTGTTCAACCCTCTCCCCAGCTGCTCAGCCCAGCACACCGGGATCCCCAGCACAGCACACGGGGGCCCCCATCACCACAGCCCGCCTGGCTCTCGAGCAGAGCCTCTTCACACCGCTCCCCAGCAGAGCCTGTCTGCACGGCTCCCCAGCAGCACAGCCCAGCACACTGGCTTCCCCAGCCCAACACACCGGGTTCCCCAACACAGCACACGGGGGCCCCCAGCACCACAGCCCGCCTGGCTCTCCATCAGAGCCTGTTCAAACTGCTCCCCAGCAGATCCTGTCAACACGGCTCCCCAGCAGCACAGCCCAGCACACTGGCCTCCCCAGCCCAACACACCGGGTTCCCCAACACAGCACATAGGGGCCCCCAGCACCACGGCCCGCCTGGCTCTCCAGCAGAGCCTGTTCAAACCACTCCCAAGCAGAGCCGGTCCACACGGCTCCCCAGTAGCACAACCCAGCACACTGGCCTCCCCAGCCCAGCTCACCGGGCTCCCCCGCACAGCACACGGGGCCCCACAGCACCACAGCCCACCTGGCTCTCCATCAGAGCCTGTTCACACCGCACCCCAGCAGAGCCTGTCTACAGGATTACCGACCAGCACAGCCCAGCACACCGGGCTCCCCAGCCAAGCTCACCAGGCTCCCCAGCAAAGCACACGGGGGCCCCCAACACCACAGCCTGCCTGGCTCTCCATCAGAGCCTGTTCAAACCATTTCCCCAGCAGAGACTGTCCATACGGCTCCCCAGCAGAACAGCCCTGCACACCGGGCTCCGCAGCACAGCACACGGGGGCCCCCAGCACCACAGCCCAGCACACCGGGCTCCCCAGCCCTGCTCACCGGACTCCCCAGCACAGCACACGGGGGCCCCCAGCACAGCTCACCGGGCTCCCCAGCACAGCACACTGGGCCCCCAAGCAACACAGCCCGCCTGGCGCTCCATCAGAGCATGTTCACACCGCTCCCCAGTAGAGCCTGTCCACACGGCTCCCCAGCAGCACAGCCCTGCACACCGGGCCTCCAACCCAGCTAACAGGGCTCCCCAGCACAGCACACGGGGGCCCCCAGCACCACAGCTGGCCTGGCTCTCCATCAGAGACTGTTCACACCGCTCCCCAGCAGAGCCTGTTCACTCCGCTCCCCAGCAGAGCATGTCTACACGGCTCCCCAGCACCACATCCCAGCACACCGGGCTCCCCAGCACTGGACACGGGGGCCCCCAGAACCACAGGCCGCCTGGCTCTCCAGCAGAGCCTGTTCACACCGCTCCCCAGCAGAGCCTGTCCACAGGGCTCCCCAGCACCACAGCCCAGCACACCGGCCTGCCAAGCCGATCTCACAGGGCTCCCCAGCCCAGCTCACCAGGCTCCCCAGCACCACAGCCCGCCTGGCTCTCCAGCAGAGCCTGTTCACACTGCTCCCCAGCAGAGCCTGTCTACACGGCTCGCCAGCAGCACAGCCCAGCACGCCGGGTTCCCCAGCAGAGCACACGGGGGCCCCAAGCACCACAGCCCGCCTGGCTCTCCATCAGAGCCTGTTCAAACCACTCCCTAGCAGAGCCTGTCCACAGGGCTCCCCAGCAGCACAGCCCAGCTCACCGGGCTCCCCAGCCCAGCTCACCGGGCTCCCCAGCACAGCACACGGGGGCCCCCAGCACCACAGCCTGGCTGGCTCTCCAGCAGAGCCTGTTCACACAGCTCCCCAGAAGAGCCAGTATGCACGGCTCCCCAGCAGCACTGCCCAGCTCAGGGGGCTCCACAGCACAGCACACGGGGGCCCCCAGCACCACAGCCCGCCAGGCTCTCCAGCAGAGCCTGTCCACTCGGCTCACCAGCAGCACTGCCCAGCTCACCGGGCTCCCCAGCACAGCACACGGGGCTTCCAAGCACCACAGCCCGCCTGGCTCTCCATCAGAGCCTGTTCACTCCGCTCCCCAGCAGAGCCTGTCCACACGGCTCCCCAGCACCACAGCCCAGCACACCGGGCTCCCCAGCCAGGCTAAACGGGCTCCCCAGCACAGAACACGGGGACCCCCAGCACCACAGCACGCCTGGCTCTCCATCAGAGCCATTTCACACCGCTCCCCAGCAGAGCCTGTCCACACGGCTCCCCAGCACCACTGCCCAGCACACCGGGCTCCCCAGCCCAGCTCATCGGGCTCCCAAGCACAGCACACGGGGCCCCCCAGCAGAGCCTGTCTACACGGTTGGCCAGCACCACAGCCCAGCACACCGGGCTCCCCAGCCCAGCTCACCGGGCGCCCCAGCACAGCACACGGGGGCCCCCAGCACCACAGCCCGCCTGGCTCTCCATCAGAGCCATTTCACACCGGTCCCCAGCAGAGCCTTTCCACACAACTCCCCAGCACAACAGCCAAGTACACCGGGCTCCCGAGCCCACCTCACCGGGCTCCCCAGCACAGCACACAGGGCCCCCCAGCACCGCAGCCCGCCTGGCTCTCCAGCAGAGCTTGTTGAAACCACTCCCCAGCAGAACCTGTCCACACGGCTCCCCAGCACCACAGCCCAGCACACCGGGCTCCCCAGCCCAGCTCATCAGGCTCCCGAGCACAGCACACGGGGGCCCCCAGCACCACAGCCCGCCTGGCTCTCCATCAGAGCCATTTCACACCGCTCCCCAGCAGAGCCTTTCCACACAACTCCCCAGCAGCACAGCCCAGAACGCCGGGCTCCCCAGCCTACCTCAACGGGCTCCCCAGCACAGCACACGGGACCCCCCAACACCACAGCCCGCCTGGCTCTCCATCAGAGCCTGTTCACACCGCTCCCCAGCAGAGCCTGTCCACACCGCTCCGCAGCAGAACCTGTCTACGAGGCTCCCCAGCACAACAGCCAAGCACACCGGGCTCCCCAGCCCAGCTCAACGGGCTCCCCAGCACAGCTCATCGGGCTCCCCAGCCTAGCTCACCGGGCTCCCCAGCACAGCACACGGGGCTTCCAAACACCACAGCCCGCCTGGCTCTCCATCAGAGCCTGTTCACTCCGCTCCCCAGCAGAGCCTGTCCACACGGCTCCCCAGCACCACAGCCCAGCTCACCGGGCTCCCCAGCCAAGCTCAACGGGCTCCCCAGCACAGCACACGGGGCCCCCCAGAACCACAGCCCGCCTGGCTCTGCAGCAGATCCTGTTCAAACCACTCCCCAGCAGAGCCTGTCCACACGGCTCCCCATCACCACAGCCCAGTACACCGGGCTCCCAAGCCCAGTTCACCGGGCCCCCCAGCACAGCACACGGGGGCCCCCAGCACCACAGCCCGCCTGGCTCTCAATCAGAGCCTGTTCACACCGCTCCCCAGCAGAGCCTGTCTACACGGCTCCCCAGCAGCACAGCCCAGCACACCGCAGCACAGCCCGCCTGGCTCTCCAGCAGAGCCTGTTCACACCGCTCCCCAGCAGCACAGAACAGCACACCGGGTTTCCCAGCACAGCACACGGGGGCCCCCAACACCACGGCCCACCTGGCTCTCCAGCAGAGCCTGTTCAAACCACTCCCAAGCAGAGCCGGTCCACACGGCTCCACAGCAGCACAGCCCAGAACACCGGGCTCCCCAGCCCAGCTCACGGGGCCCACCAGCACCACAGCCCACCTGGCTCTAAATCTGAGCCTGTTCAAACCTTTCCCCAGCAGACACTGTCCTTTCGGCTCCCCAGCAGCACAGCCATGTACACCGGGCTCCCCAGCCCAGCTAACCGGGCTCCACAGCACAGCACACGGGGGCCACCAGCACCACATCCCGCCTGGCTCTCCATCATGGCCTGTTCACACCGCTCCCCAGCAGAGCCTGTCCACACGGCTCCCCAGCACCACTGCCCAGCACACCGGGCTCCCCAGCCAGGCTAAACCGGCTCCCCAGCACAGAACACGGGGACCCCCAGCACCACAGCACGCCTGGCTCTCCATCAGAGCCATTTCACACCGCTCCCCAGCAGAGCCTGTCCACACGGCTCCCCAGCACCACTGCCCAGCACACCGGGCTCCCCAGCCCAGCTCATCGGGCTCCCAAGCACAGCACACGGGGCCCCCCAGCAGAGCCTGTCTACACGGTTGGCCAGCACCACAGCCCAGCACACCGGGCTCCCCAGCCCAGCTCACCGGGCGCCCCAGCACAGCACACGGGGGCCCCCAGCACCACAGCCCGCCTGGCTCTCCATCAGAGCCATTTCACACCGGTCCCCAGCAGAGCCTTTCCACACAACTCCCCAGCACAACAGCCAAGTACACCGGGCTCCCGAGCCCACCTCACCGGGCTCCCCAGCACAGCACACAGGGCCCCCCAGCACCGCAGCCCGCCTGGCTCTCCAGCAGAGCTTGTTGAAACCACTCCCCAGCAGAACCTGTCCACACAGCTCCCCAGCACCACAGCCCAGCACACCGGGCTCCCCAGCCCAGCTCATCAGGCTCCCGAGCACAGCACACGGGGGCCCCCAGCACCACAGCCCGCCTGGCTCTCCATCAGAGCCATTTCACACCGCTCCCCAGCAGAGCTTTTCCACACAACTCCCCAGCAGCACAGCCCAGAACGCCGGGCTCCCCAGCCTACCTCAACGGGCTCCCCAGCACAGCACACGGGACCCCCCAACACCACAGCCCGCCTGGCTCTCCATCAGAGCCTGTTCACACCGCTCCCCAGCAGAGCCTGTCCACACCACTCCGCAGCAGAACCTGTCTACGAGGCTCCCCAGCACAACAGCCAAGCACACCGGGCTCCCCAGCCCAGCTCAACGGGCTCCCCAGCACAGCTCATCGGGCTCCCCAGCCTAGCTCACCGGGCTCACCAACACAGCACACGGGGGCCCCCAACACCACAGCCAGCCTGGCTTTCCATCAGAGCCTGTTCACACCGCTCCACAGCAGAGCCGGTCCACACGGCTCCCCAGCAGAACACCCTAGGACACCGGGCTTGCCAATACAGCACACGGGGGCCCCCAGCACCACAGCCCGCCTGGCTCTCCAGCAGAGCCTGTTCAAACCACTCCCCAGCACAGCCTGTCCACACGCCTCCCCAGCAGCACAGCCCAGCACACCGGGCTGCCCAGCCTTGCTCACCGGACTCCCCAGCATAGCACAAGGGGGCCCCCAACACCACAGCCCGCCTGGCTCTCCATCATAGCCTGTTCATTCCATTCCCCAGCAGAGACTGTCCATACGGCTCCCCAGCAGCACAGCCCTGCACACCGGACTCCCCAGCACAGCACACGGGGGCCCCCAGCACCACAGCCCGCCTGGCTCTCCATCAGAGACTGTTTACACCTCTCCCCAGCAGAGCCTGTTCACTCCGCTCCCCAGCAGAGCCTGTCTACACGGCTCCCCAGCACCACAGCCCAGCACACCGGGCTCCGCACACAGCTCACCGGGCTCCCCAGCACAGCACACGGGGCCCCCCAGCACCACAGCCCGCCTGGCTCCCCAGCAGAGCCTGTTCAAACCACTCCCCAGCAGTCCCTGTCCACACGGCTCCCCAGCACCACAGCCCACCACACCGGGCTCCCCAGCCCAGCTCAACGGGCTCCCCAGCACAGAGCACGGGGCCCCTCAGCACCATAGCCCCCCTCGCTCCCCAGCAGAGCCTGTCCACACGACTCCCCAGCACCACAGCCCAGCACACGGGGCTCCCCAGCAGAGCCTTTCTACACGGTTGGCCAGCACCACAGCCCAGCACACCGGGCTCCCCAGCCCAGCTCACCGGGCGCCCCAGCACAGCACACGGGGGCCCCCAGCAACACAGCCCGCCTGGCTCTCCATCAGAGCCTGTTCACACCGCGCCGCAGCAGAGTCTGTCTACACGGTTCGCAAGCACCACAGCCCAGCACACCGGGCTTCCCAGCCCAGCTCATCGGGATCCCGAGCACAGCACACGGGGGCCCCCAGCACCACAGCCCGCCTGGCTCTCCGTCAGAGCCATTTCACACCGCTCCCCAGCAGAGCCTTTCCACACAACTCCCCAGCACCACAGCCCAGAACGCCGGGCTCCCCAGCCTACCTCAACGGGCTCCCCAGCACAGCACACGGCACCCCCCAACACCACAGCCCGCCTGGCTCTCCATCAGAGCCTGTTCACACCGCTCCGCAGCAGATCCTGTCTACGAGGCTCCCCAGCACAACAGCCAGGCACACCGGGCTCCCGACCCCACCTCACCGGGCTCCCCAGCACAGCACACAGGGCCCCCCAGCACCACAGCCCGCCTGGCTCTCCAGCAGAGCTTGTTCAAACCACTCCCCAGCAGAACCTGTCCACACGGCTCCCCAGCACCACAGCCCACCACACCGGGCTCCCCAGCCCAGCTCAACGGGCTCCCCAGCACAGAGCACGGGGCCCCTCAGCACCATAGCCCCCCTGGCTCTCCATCAGAGCCTGTCCACACCGCTCCCCAGCAGAGCCTGTCCACACGGCTCCCCAGCACCACAGCCCAGCACAAGGGGCTCCCCAGCCCAGCTCAACGGGCTCCCCAGCACAGCACACGAGGGCCCCAAGCACCAAACCCCCCCTTTCTCTCCAACAGAGCCTGTTCACACCGCTCCCTAGCAGAGCCTGTCTACACGGCTACCCAGCACCACAGCCAAGCTCACCGGGCTCCTCTGCCCAGCTCACCGGGCTCCCCAGCACAGCACACGGGGCCCCACAGCAAAGCACACGGGGCTTCCCAGCACCACAGCCCGCCTAGCTCTCCATCAGAGCCTGTTCAACCCTCTCCCCAGCAAAGCCTGTCCACACGGCTTCCCAGCACCACATCCCAGCACATTGGGCTCCGAAGCCAAACTCACTGGGCTCCCGAGTACAGCAAACGGGGGCCCCCAGCACCACAGCCCGGCTGGCTCTCCATCAGAGCCTGTTCACACCGCTCAATAGCACAGCCTGTCTACACGGCTCCCCATCACCACAGCAAAGCACACAGGGATCCCCAGCCCAGCTCACCGGGCTCCTGAGCACAGCTCACGGGGGCCACCAGCACCACAGCCCGCCTGGCTCTCCATCAGGGCCTGTTCACACCCCTCCGCAGCAGAGCCTGTCTACACGGCTCCCCAGCACAAAAGCCCAGGACACCGGGTTCCCCAGCCCAGCTCACCGGGCTCCCCAGCACAGCAAACGGGGCCCCCCAGCACCACAGCCTGCCTTGTTCTCCAGCAGAGGCTGTTCAAACCACTCCCCAGCGGAGCCTGTCCACACGGCTCCCCAGCACCACAGCCCGCCTGGCTCTCCAGCAGAGACTGTTCACACCGCTCCCCAGCAGAGCCTGTCTACACGGCTCCCCAGCAACACAGCCCAGCAAACCGGGCTCCTCTGCCCAGCTCACCGTGCTCCCCAGCACCACAGCCCACCTGGCTCTCCATCAGAGCCTGTTCAAACCACTCCCCAACAGAGCCTGTCCACACGGCTCCCCAGCACCACAGCCCAACACACTGGGCTCCCCAGCCCAGCTCAACGGGCTCCCCAGGACAGCACACGGTCCCCCCCAGCACCACAGCCCGCCTGGCTCTCCATCAGAGCCTGTTCAAACCACTCCCCAGAAGAGCGAGTCCACACGGCTCACAAGCACCACAGCCCAGAACACTGGGCTCCCCAAACCAGCTCACAGGGCTCCCCAGCACAGCACACGGGGCCCCCCAGCACCATAGCCCGCCTGGCTCTCCAACAAAGCCTGTTCACACCCCTCCACAGCAGAGCCTGTCCACACGGCTCCCCAGCAGAGCCTGTCCACACGGCTCCCCAGCACCACAGCCAAGCTCACCGGGCTGCCCACCACCACAGCCCAGCACACCGGGCTCCACATCCCAGCTTAAAGGGCTCCGCAGCCCAGCACACCGGGGGCCCCCAGCACCACAGCCCGCCTGGCTATCCAGCAGTGCCTGTTCAAACCACTCCCCAGCAGAGCCTGTCCACACGGCTCCCCAGCACCACAGCCAAACACACCGGGCTCCGAAGCCCAGCTAAACGGGCTCCCCAGCACAGCACACGGTGCCCCCCAGCACCACAGCCCGCCTGGCTCTCCATCAGAGCCTGTCTACACGGCTCCCCAGCACCACAGCCCAGCTCACCGTGCTCCCCAGCACCACAGCCCAGCACACCGGGCTCCACATCCCAGCTTAACGAGCTCCGCAGCACAGCACACGGGGGCCCCCAGCACCACAGCCCGCCTGGTTCTCCATCAGAGCCTGTTCACAGCGCTCCTCAGCAGAGCCTGTCTACACGGCTCCCGAGCACCACAGCCCAGCACACCGGGCTCCCCAGCCCAGCTCACCGGGCTCCCCAGCACAGCACACGTGGCCCCCCAGCTTTACAGCCCGAATGGCTCCCCAGCAGATCCTGTCCACACGGCTCCCCAGCAGCACAGCCCGCCTGGCTCTCCTGCAGAGCCTGTTCAAACCACTCCCATGCAGAGCCGGTCCTCACGGCTGCCCAGCAGCACAGCCCAGCACACTGGCCTCCCGAGCCCAGCTCACCGGGCTTCCCAGCACAGCACACGGGGCCCCCCAGCACCACAGTCCACCTGGCTCTCCATATGAGCCTCTTCACACCGCTCCCCAGCAGAGCCTGTCTACACGGCTCCCCAGCAGCACAGCCCAGCACACCGGGCTCCCCAGCCAAGCTCACCGGGCTTCCCAGCACAGCACACGGGGCCCCCCAGCACCACAGCCCACCTGGCTCTCCATCAGAGCCTCTTTACACCGCTCCCCAGCAGAGCCTGTCTACACGGCTCCCCAGCAGCACAGCCCAGCACACCGGGCTCCCCAGCCAAGCTCACCGGGCTCCCCAGCACAGCACACGGGGCCCCCCAGCACCACAGCCCAGCACACC
Organism: Dascyllus trimaculatus; assembly: GCA_024666655.1. Classification (NCBI taxonomy): domain Eukaryota; kingdom Metazoa; phylum Chordata; class Actinopteri; family Pomacentridae; genus Dascyllus; species Dascyllus trimaculatus. The sequence continues at coordinate 44,666 of JAMOIN010001019.1, forward strand.
GGGCTCCCCAGCACAGCACACGAGGGCCCCAAGCACCAAACCCCCCCTTTCTCTCCAACAGAGCCTGTTCACACCGCTCCCTAGCAGAGCCTGTCTACACGGCTACCCAGCACCACAGCCAAGCTCACCGGGCTACTCTGCCCAGCTCACCGGGCTCCCCAGCACAGCACACGGGGCCCCACAGCAAAGCACACGGGGCTTCCCAGCACCACAGCCCGCCTAGCTCTCCATCAGAGCCTGTTCAACCCTCTCCCCAGCAAAGCCTGTCCACACGGTTTCCCAGCACCACAGCCCAGCACATTGGGCTCCGAAGCCCAACTCACTGGGCTCCCGAGAACAGCACACGGGGGCCCCCAGCACCACAGCCCGGCTGGCTCTCCATCAGAGCCTGTTCACACCGCTCAATAGCACAGCCTGTCTACACGGCTCCCCATCACCACAGCAAAGCACACAGGGATCCCCAGCCCAGCTCACCGGGCTCCTGAGCACAGCTCACGGGGCCCCCCCGCACCACAGCCTGCCTTGTTCTCCAGCAGAGGCTGATCAAACCACTCCCCAGCAGAGCCTGTCCACACGGCTCCCCAGCACCACAGCCCGCCTGGCTCTCCAGCAGAGCCTGTTCACACCGCTCCCCAGCAGAGCCTGTCTACACGGCTCCCCAGCAACACAGCCCAGCAAACCGGGCTCCTCTGCCCAGCTCACCGGGCTCCCCAGCACCACAGCCCGCCTGGCTCTCCATCAGAGCCTGTTCAAACCACTCCCCAACAGAGCCTGTCCACACGGCTCCCCAGCACCACAGCCCAACACACTGGGCTCCCCAGCCCAGCTCAACGGGCTCCCCAGGACAGCACACGGTCCCCCCCAGCACCACAGCCCGCCTGGCTCTCCATCAGAGCCTGTTCAAACCACTCCCCAGAAGAGCGAGTCCACACGGCTCACAAGCACCACAGCCCAGAACACTGGGCTCCCCAAACCAGCTCACAGGGCTCCCCAGCACAGCACACGGGGCCCCCCAGCACCATAGCCCGCCTGGCTCTCCAACAAAGCCTGTTCACACCCCTCCACAGCAGAGCCTGTCCACGCGGCTCCCCAGCAGAGCCTGTCCACACGGCTCCCCAGCACCACAGCCAAGCTCACCGGGCTGCCCACCACCACAGCCCAGCACACCGGGCTCCACATCCCAGATTAAAGGGCTCCGCAGCCCAGCACACCGGGGGCCCCCAGCACAGCACACGGGGGCCCCCAGCACCACTGCCCGCCTGGCTCTCCATCAGAGCCTTTTCACACCGCATCCATGCAGACCCTGTCCACACAGCACCCCAGCAGCTCACCCCAGCACACCGGGCTCCCCAGCGCAGCTCACCGGGCCCCCCAGCACAGCACAAGGGGCCCCCCAGCACCACAGCCCGCCTGGCTCTCCATCAGAGCCTGTTCACACCGCTCCGGAACAGAGCCTGTCTACACGGCTCCCCAGCACCACAGCCCAGCTCACCGGGCTCCCCAGCCCAACTCACCTGGCTCTCCAGCACAGCACACGGGGCCCCAAAGCATCACAGTCCGCCTTGCTCTCCATCAGAGCCTGTTAACACCGCTCCCCAGCAGAGCCCATCTACACGGCTCCCCAGCACCACAGCCCAGCACACCGGGCTTCCCAGCAGCGCACACGGGGCCCCCCAGCACCACAGCCCGCCTTGCTCTCCAGCAGAGCCTGTCCACACCGCTCCCCAGCACAACAGCCCAGCACACCGGGCTCCCAAGCCCAGCTCACCGGGCTCCCCAGCACAGCACACGGGGGCCCCCAGCACCACAGCCTGCCTGGCTCTGCATCAGAGCCTGTTCAAACCACTCCACAGCAGAGCCTGTCTACACTGCTCCCCAGCACCACAGCCCAGCACACCAGGCTTCCCAGCCAAGCTCAACGGGCTCCTGAGCACAGCATACTGGCGCCCCTAGCACCACAGCCCGCCTGGCTCTCCATCAGAGCCTGTTCACACCCGTCCGCAGCAGAGCCTGTCTACACGGCTCCCGAGCACAAAAGCCCAGCACACCGGGCTCCCCAGCCCAGGTCACAGGGCTCCCCAGCACAGCACACGGGGCCCCCCAGCACCACAGCCTGCCTGGCTCTCAAGCAGAGCCTGTTCAAACCACTCCCCAGCAGAGCCTGTCCACACGGCTCCCCAGCACCACAGCCCGCCTGGTTCTCCAGCAGAGCCTGTTTAAACCAGTCCCCAGCAGAGCCTGTCCACACTTCTCCCCAGCACCACAGCCCAGCACACCGGGATCCTCTGCCCAGCTCACCGGGCTCCCCAGCACCACAGCCCGCCTGGCTCTACATCAGAGCCTGTTCACACCGCTCCCCAGTAGAGCCTGTGTACACGGCTCCCAAGCACCACAGCCCAGCACACCGGGCTCGCCAGCCCAGCTCAAGGGGCTCCCCAGCACAGCACACGGGGCCACCCAGCACCACAGCCCGCCTGGCTCTCCATCAGAGCCTGTTCAAACCACTCCCCAGGAGAGCCTGTCCACACAGCTCCCCAGCACCACAGCGCAGCACACCGGGCTCCCCATCCAAGGTCACCGGGCTCCCCAGCACAGCACACGATGGACCCCCAGCACCACAGCCCTCCTGGCTGTCCAGCAGAGCCTGTTCAAACCACTCACCAGCAGAGCCTATCCACACGGTTACCCAGCACCACAGCCCAGCACACCGGGCTCCCCAGCCCAGCTCAACGGGCTACCCAGCACAGAACACGGGGCCCCCGACACCACAGCCAGAATCGCTCTCCATCGGAGCCTTTCCACACGATCCCCAGCAGAGCCTGTCCACACGGCTCCCCAGCACCACAGCCCAGCACACCGGGCTCCCCGGCCCAGCTCACCGGCCTCCCCAGCACAGCACACGGGGGCCCCCAGCACCACAGCTCGCGTTGCTCTCCAGCAGAGAATGTTCACACGGCTGCCCAGGACCACAGCCCAGCACACCGGGCTCCCCAGCCCACCTCACCGGGCTCCCCAGCACGGCACACGGGGGCCACCAGCACCACAGCCCGCCTGGTTCTCCAGCAGAGCCAGTTCACCCCGCTCCCCAGCAGAGCCTGTCCACACGGCTCCCCAGCAGCACAGCCCAGCACGCCGGGTTCCCCAGCACAGCACACGGGGGCCCCCAGCACCACAGCCCGCCTGGCTCTCCAGCAGAGCCTGTCCACACCGCTCCCCAGCAGAGCCTGTCCACACGACTCCCCAGCACCACAGCCCAGCACACGGGGCTCCCCAGCAGAGCCTTTCTACACGGTTGGCCAGCACCACAGCCCAGCACACCGGGCTGAACAGCCGATCTCACCGGGCTCCCCAGCACAGCACACGGGGGCCCCCAGCACAGCACACAGGGGCCCCCAGCACCACAGCCCGCCTGGCTCTCCAGCAGAGCCTGTTCAAACCACTCCGCAGCAAAACCTTTCCACACGCCTCCCCAGCAGCACAGCCTAGCCCAGCGGGCTCCCCGGCCAAGCTCACCGTGCTCCCCAGCACAGCACACGGGGGCCACCAACACCACATCCCGCCTGGCTCTCCATCATGGCCTGTTCACACCGCTCCCCAGCAGAGCCTGTGGCACACGGCTCCCCAGCACCACAGCCCAGCACACCGCGCTCCCCAGCCAGGCTCAACGGGGTCCCCAGCACAGAACACGGGCCCCCCCAGCACCACAGCCCGCCTCTGTCTCCATCAGAGCCTGTCCACACCGCTCCTCAGCAGAGCCTGTCTACACGGTTTGCCTGCACCACAGCCCAGCACACCGGGCTCCCCAGCCCAGCTCACCGGGCGCCCCACCAAAGCACACGGGGGCCCCCAGCACCACAACCCGCCTGGCTCTCCATCAGAGCCTGTTCACACCGCTCCGCAGCAGAGTCTTTCTACACGGTTCGCCAGCACCACATCCCAGCACACCGGGCTCCCCAGCCAAGCTCTACGGGCTCCCGAGCACAGCACACGGGGGCCCCCAGCACCACAGCCCGCCTGGCTCTCCATCAGAGCCATTTCACACGGCTCCCCAGGAGCACAGCCCGCCTGGCTCTCCAGCATAGCCTGTTCACACCGCTCCCCAGCAGAGCCTGTCCACGCTGCTCCCCAGCACCACAGCACAGAACACTGGGCTCACCAGCCTACCTCAACGGGCTACCCAGCACAGCACACGGGACCCCCAAACACCACAGCCCGCCTGACTCTCCATCAGAGCCTGTTCACTCCGCTCACCAGCAGATCCTGTTCACACCGCTCCGCAGCAGAACCTCTCTACGAGGCTCCCCAGCAAAACAGCAAAGCACACCGGGCTCCCGAGCCCACCTCACCGGGTTCCCCAGCACAGCACACGGGGCCCCCCACCACCACAGCCCGCCTGGCTCTCCAGCAGACCTTGTTCAAACCACTCCCCATCCCCAGCCGAGCCTGTCCCCACGGCTCCCCAGCACCACAGCCCAGCAAACCGGGCTCCCCAGCCCAGCTCATCGGGCTCCCCAGCACAGCACATGGGGCCCCCAAGCACCACAGCCCGCCTGGCTCTCCATCAGAGCCTGTTCACACCGCTCCCTAGCAGAGCCTGTCCACACGGCTCCCCAGCAGCACAGCCCAGTTCACAGGCCTTCCCATCACAGAACACGATGCCCCCCAGCACCACCGCCGGCCTGGCTCTCCATCAGAGCCAGTTCAAACCGCTCCCCAGCAGAGCCTGTCCACGCTGCCCCCCAGCAGCACAGCCCAGCACAACGCACCACAGCCCGCCTGACTCTCCAGCAGAGCCTCTTCACACCACTCCCCAGCAGAGCCTATGTACACGGCTCCCCAGCAAGACAGCCCAGCACACCGGGCTCCCCAGCCCATCTCACCGGGCTACCGAGCACAGCACACGGGGGCCCCCAGCACCACAGCCCGCCTGGCTCTCCAGCAGAGCCTGTTCAAACCAATCCCCAGCAGAGCCTGTACACACGGCTCCCCAGCAACACAGCCCAGCACACCGGGCTCCCCAGCCCAGCTCACCGGGCTCCCCAGCATAGCACACGGGGGCCCCCAGCAACACAGCGCGCCTTGCTCTCATGCAGAGCCTGTTCAAACCGCTCCCCAGCAGAGCCTGTCCACACGGCTCCCCAGCAGCACAGCCAAGCACACCGGGCTCCAGAGCACAGCACACGGGGCCCCCCAGCACCACAACCCGCCTGGCTCTCCATCAGAACCTGTTCACACGGCTCCCCAGGAGCACAGCCCGCCTGGCTCTCCAGCATAGCCTGTTCACACCGCTCCCCAGCAGAGCCTGTCCACGCTGCTCCCCAGAAGCACAGACCAGAAAACCGGACTCCCCGGCCATGCTCACCGGGCTCCCCAACACAGCACACGGGCCCCCCCAGCACCATAGCCCGCCTGGCTCTCCAGCAGAGCCTGTTAAACCCTCTCCCCAGCAGAGCCTGTCCACACGGCTACCCAGCACCACAGTCCAGCACACCGGGCTCCCCAGCACAGCTCACCGGGCTATCCTGAACCACAGCCCGCCTGGCTCTCCATCAGAGCCTGTTGACACCGCTCCCCAGCAGACGCTGTCCACACGGCACCCCAGCAGCTCAGCCCAGCACACAGGGGTCCGCAGCCCAGCTCACCGGGCTTCTGAGCACAGCACACGGGGCCACCCAGCACCACAGCCCGCCTGGATCTCCATCAGAGCCTTTTCACACCGCTTCCCAGCAGACCCTGTCCACACGGCACCCCAGCAGCTCAGCCCAGCATTCCGGGCTCCCCAGCCCATCTCACCGGGCTACCGAGCACAGCACACGGGGGCCCCCAGCAACACAGCCCGCCCGGCTCTCCATCAGAGCCTGTTAACACCGCTTCCCAGCAGACCCTGTCCACACGGCACCCCAGCAGCTCAGCCCAGCACACCGGGCTCCCGTGGCGCAGCAAACCGGGCTACCGAGCACAGCACACTGGGGCCCCCCAGCACCACAGCCCGCCTGGCTCTCCATCAGAGCCTTTTCACACCGCTTCACAGTAGACCCTCTACACACGGCACCCCAGCAGCTCAGCCCAGCACACCGCGCTCCTCAGCCCAACTCACCGGGCCCCCCAGCACAGCACAAGGGGCCCCCCAGCACCACAGCCCGCCTGGCTCTCCATCAGAGCTTGTTCACACCGCTCCGCAGCATAGCCTGTCTACACGGCTCCCCAGCACCACAGCCCAGCTCACCGGGTTCCCCAGCCCAGCTCACCTGGCTGTCCAGCACAGCACACGGGGCCCCCCAGCACCACAGCCCGCCTTGCTCTCCATCAGAGCCTGTTCATACAGCTCCCCAGCAGAGCCCGTCTACACGGCTCCCCAGCACCACAGCCCATCACACCGGGCTCCCCAGTACAGCACACGGGGCCCCCCAGCACCACAGCCCGCCTGGCTTTCCATCAGAGCCTGTTCACACCGCTCCTTAGCAGAGCCGGTCCACACGGCTCCCCGGCAGCACACCCTAGGAAACCGGGCTCCCCAGCCCAGTTCACCGGGCTCCACAGCACAGCACACGGGGGGCCCCCTGCACCATAGCGCGCCTGGCTCCCCAGAAGAGCCTGTTCACACCGCTCACCGGCAGAGCCTGTCCACACGTCTCCCAAGCAACACAGCCCAGCTCACCGGGCTCCCCAGCACAGCACACGGGGGCCCCCAGCACAACAGCCCTCCTTGCTCTACATCAGTGCCTGTTCAAACCGCTCCCCAGCAGAGCCTGTCCACACGGCTCCCCGGCAGCATAGCCCAGCACACCAGGCTGCCCAGCCCAGCTCACCGGGCTCCCGAGCACAGCACACGGGGGCCCTCAGCACGACAGCCCGCCTGGCTCTCCATCAGTGCCTGTTCACACCACTCCCCAGCAGAGCCTGTTCACTCCGCTCCCCAGCAGAGCCTGTCTACACGGTTGGCCAGCACCACAGCCCAGAACACCGGGATCCCCAGCCAAGCTCACCGGGCCCCCCACCACAGCTCAACGGGGTCCCCACCACAGCACACGGGGGCCTCCAGCATCACAGCCGGCCTGGCTGTCCAGCAGAGCCTGTTAAACCCTCTCCCCAACAGAGCCTGTCGACACGGCTTCCCAGCACCACAGCCCAGCACACTGGGCTCCGAAGCCCAGCTCACTGGGCTCCCGAGCACAGCACACGGGGGCCCCCAGCACCACAGCCCGGTTGGCTTTCCATCAGAGCCTTTTCACACCGCTCCCCGGCAGAGCTAGTCTACACGGCTCCCCAGCAGCACAGACCAGCACACAGGGCTCCCCAGCCCAGCTCACCGGACTCCCCAGCACAGCACACGGGGGCCCCCAGCACCACGGCCCACCTGGCTATGCAGCAGAGCCTGTTCAAACCACTCCCAAGCAGAGCCGGTCCACACGGCTCCACAGCACCACAGCCCAGCTCACCGGGCTCCCCAGCACAGCACACGGGGGCCCCCAGAATCTCAGCCCGCCTGACTCTCCGTCAGAGCCTGTTCACACCGCTCCCCAGTAGAGCCTGTCTACACGGCTCCCCAGCACCACAGCCGAGCACACGGGGCTCCCAAGCCCAGCTCAACGGGCTCCTCAGCACAGAACAAGGGGCCCCCCAACACCACAGCCCGCCTTGCTCTCCAGCAGAGCCTTGTCAAAGCACTCCCAAGCAGAGCCTGTTCACACCGCTCCCCAGCAGAGCCTGTCTACACGGCTCCCCAGCAGCATAGCCCAGCACATCGGGCTCGTCTGCCCAGCTCACCGGGCTCCCCAGCACCACAGCCCGCCTGGCTCTCCATCAGAGCCTGTTCAAACCACTCCCCAGCAGAGCGATTCCACACGGCTCCCAAGTTCCACAGCCCAGAACACTGGGCTCCCCAGTACAGCTCAAAGGGTTCCCCAGCACAGCACATGGGGCCCCCCAGCACCATAGCCTGCCTGGCTCTGCAACAAAGCCTGTTCACACCCCTCCACAGCAGAACCTGTCTACACGGCTCCCCAGCACAACAGCCCAGCACACCGGGCTCCCCAGTCCAGCTCACCGGGCTCCCCAGCACAGCACACGGGCCCCCCCAGCACCATAGCCCGCCTGGCTCTCCATCAAAGCCTGTTCACACCGCTCCCCAGCAGAGCCTGTCTACACGGCTCCCCAGCACAACAGCCCAGCACACCGGGCTCCCCAGCCCAGCTCACCGGGCTCCCCAGCACAGCACACGGGCCCCCCCAGCACCATAGCCCGCCTGGCTCTCCAGCAGAGCGTGTTCAACCCTCTCACCAGCAGAGCCTGGCCACACGGCTCCCCAGCACCACAGCCCAGCACACCGGGCTCCCCAGCATAGCTCACCGGGCTCCCCTGAACCACAGCCCGCCTGGCTCTCCATCAGAGCCTGTTCAACCCTCTCCCCAGCAGAGCCTGTCCACACGGCTCCCCAGCACCACAGCCCAGCACACCGGGCTCCCCAGGACAGCACACGGGGACCCCCAGCACCACAGCCCGCCAAACTCTCCAGCAGAGCCTGTTCAAACCACTCGTCAGCAGAGCCTGTCCACACGGCTCCCCAGCAGTACAGCCCAGCACACCGGGCTCCCCAGCCCAAATCAACGGGCTCCCCAGCACAGCACAAGGGGCCCCCGAGCACCACAGCCTGCCTGGCTCTCCAGAAGAGCCATTTCACACCGCTCCCCAGCAGAGCCTGTCAACACGGCTCCCCAGCAGCAAATCCCATCACACCGGGCTTCCCAGCCCAGCTCACCGGGCTCCCGAGCACAGCACACGGGGGCCCACATCACCACAGCCCGCCTGGCTCTCCATCAGAGCCTGTTCACACCTCTCCCCAGCAGAGCCTGTCTACACGGCTCCCCAGCACCACAGCCCAGCACATTGGGGTCCCCGGCCCACCTCACCGGGCCCCCCAACACATCACACGAGGGCGCCCAGCATAACAGCCCGCCTGGCTCTCCATCAGAGCCTTTTCACACAGCTCCGCAGCAGAGCCTGTCTACACGGATCCCCAGCACCACAGCCCAGCTCACAGGGCTCTCCACCACTGCACACGGGGCCCCAAAGCACCACAGCTCGCCTGGCTCTCGAGCAGAGCCTGTTCAAACCACTCCCCCAGCATGCCTGTCCACACGGCTCCCCAGCACCACAGCCCAGCACACCGGGCTCCCCAGCACAGCTCACCGGGCTCCCCTGAACCACAGCCCGCCTGTCTCTCCATCAGAGCCTGTTGACACCGCTCCCCAGCAGACGCTGTCCACACGGCACCCCAGCAGCTCAGCCCAGCACACGGGGTCCGCAGCCCAGCTCACCGGGCTTCTGAGCACAGCACACGGGGCCACCCAAAACCACAGCCCGCCTGGCTCTCCATCACAGCCTGTCAACACCGCTTCCCAGCAGACCCTGTCCACACGGCACCCCAGCAGCTCAGCCCAGCACACCGGGCCCCGCAGCGCAGCATACCGGGCTACCGAGCACAGCACACTGGGGCCCCCCAGCACCACAGCCCGCCTGGCTCTCCATCAGAGCCTTTTCACCCCGCTTCACAGCAGACCCTCTACACACGGCACCCCAGCAGCTCAGCCCAGCACACCGGGCTCCCCAGCCAAGCTCACCGGGCTCGCCAGCACAGCACACGAGGGCCCCCGGCACCACAGCCCGCCTGGCTCTCCAGCAAAGCCTCTTCACACGGCTCCCCAGCAGCAAAGCCCAGCACACCGGGCTCAATAGCCGATGTCACCGGGCTCCGCAGCACAGCACACGGGGCCCCCCAGCACCACAGCCCAGCAAACCGGGCTCCCCAGCACAGCACACGGGGGCCCCCTGCACCACAGCCCGCCAGGCTCTCCAGCAGAGCCTGTCCACTCGGCTCACCAGCACAGCCTGACCACACGGCTCCCCATCACCACAGCCCAGCACACCGGGCTCCCCAGCCCAGCCCACCTGGCTCTCCATCAGAGCCTGTTCAAACCGCTGCCCAGCAGTGCCTGTCTACAGGGCTACCCAGCAGCACAGCCCAGCACACCGGGCTCCCCAGCCAAGCTCACCGGGTTCGCCAGCACAGCACACGAGGGCCCCCAGCACCACAGCCCGCCTGGCTCTCCAGCAAAGCCTCTTCACACGGCTCCCCAGCAGCACAGCCCAGCACACCGGGCTCCCCAGCACCACAGCCCACCTGGCTCTCCATCAGAGCCTGTTCACACCGCTCCCCTGCAGAGCCTGTCTACAGGGCTACCCAGCAGCACAGCCCAGCACACCGGGCTCCCCAGCCAAGCTCACCGGGCTCGCCAGCACAGCACACGAGGGCCCCCGGCACCACAGCCCGCCTGGCTCTCCAGCAAAGCCTCTTCACACGGCTCCCCAGCAGCACAGCCCAGCACACCGGGCTCAATAGCCGATGTCACCGGGCTCCGCAGCACAGCACACGGGGCCCCATAGCACCACAGCCCAGCAAACCGGGCTCCCCAGCACAGCACACGGGGGCCACCTGCACCACAGCCCGCCAGGCTCTCCAGCAGAGCCTGTCCACTCGGCTCACCAGCACAGCCTGACCACACGGCTCCCCATCACCACAGCCCAGCACACCGGGCTCCCCAGCCCAGCTCACCTGGCTGTCCAGCACAGCACACGGGGCCCCCCAGCACCACAGCCCGCCTTGCTCTCCATCAGAGCGTGTTCACACCGCTCCCCAGCAGAGCTAGTCTACACGGCTCCCCAGCAGCACAGACCAGCACACCGGACTCCCCAGCCTTGCTCACCGATCTCCCCAGGACAGCACACGGGGCCCACCACTACCACAGCCCGCCTGGCTCTCCAGCAGAGCCTGTTCGAACCAATCCCCATCAGAGCCTGTCCACACGGCTCCCCACCAGCACAGCCCAGCAAACCGGGTTCCCCAGCCCACCTCACCGTGCTCCCCAGCACAGCACACGGGGGCCCCCACCACCACAGCCAGCCTGGCTCTCCATCAGATCCTGTTCACAACGCTCCCCAGCAGAGACTTTCTACACGGCTCCCCAGCAGCACAGCCCAGCACACCGGGCTCCCCAGCCCAGCTCACCGGGCTCCCCAGCCCAGCTCACTGTGGTCCCCAGCACAGCAAACGGGGCCCCCAGCACCACAGCGCGCCTTGCTCTACAGCCGAGCCTGTGCAAACCGCTCCCCAGCAGAGCCTGTCCACACGGCTCCCCAGCAGCACAGCCCAGCACACCGGGCTTACCAGCTCAGCTCACCGGGCTCCCCAGCACAGCACACTGGGCTCCCCAGCACCACAGCCAGCCTGGCTCTCCCGCACAGCCTGTTTAAAGCGCTCCCCAGCAGAGCCTGTCCACACCGCTCCCCAGCAGAGCCTGTCTACACGGCTCCCCAGCTCCACAGCCCAGCACATGGGGCCCCCCAGCACCACAGCCCAGCACACCGGGCTCTTCAGCCCAGCTCACCGGGCTCCCAAGCACAGCACACAGGGGCCCCCAGCACCACAGCCTGCTTGGCTCTCCATCAGAGACTCTTCACACCGCTCCCCAGCAGAGCCTGTTCACTCCGCTCCCCAGCAGAGCCTGGCTACACGGCTCCAAAGCAGAGCCTGTCTACACGGCTCCCCAGCACCACAGCCCAGCACACGGGGCTCCCCAGCACAGCACACGGCGCCCCCCAACAACACAGGCCGCCTGGCTCTCCAGCAGAGCCTGTTCACACCGCTCCCCAGCAGAGCCTTTCCACAGGGCTCCCCAGCACTACAGCACAGCACACGGGGGCCCCCAGCACCACAGCCTGGCTGGCTCTCCAGCCGGGCCTGTTCACACAGCTCCCCAGAAGAGCCAGTATGCACGGCTCCCCAGCAGCACTGCCCAGCTCAGCGGGCTCCACAGCACAGCACACGGGTGCCCCCTGCACCACAGCCCGCCAGGCTCTCCAGCAGAGCCTGTCCACTCGGCTCACCAGCAGCACTGCCCAGCTCACCGGGCTTACCAGCTCAGCTCACCGGGCTCCCCAGCACAGCAAACGGGGGCCCCCAGCACCACAGCGCGCCTTGCTCTCCAGCCGAGCCTGTGCAAACCGCTCCCCAGCAGAGCCTGTCCACACGGCTCCCCAGCAGCACAGCCCAGCACACCGGGCTCCCCAGCACAGCACACGGGGGCCCCCAGCACAGCACAAAGGGCCCCCCAGCACCACAGCCCCCCTGGCTCTCCAGCAGAACCTGTTCACACCGCTCCCCCGCAGAGCCTGTCTACACGGCTCCCCAGCACCACAGCCCGCCTGGCTCTCCATCAGAGCCTGTTCACATTGCTCCGCAGCAGAGCCTGTCTACACGGCTCCCCAGCACCACAGCCCAGCACACCGGGCTCCCCAGCCCAGCTCAACGGGCTCCCCAGCACAGCATTCGGGGAACCCCAGCACCACAGCCCGCCTGGCTCTCCATCAGAGCCTGTTCACACCGCTCCCCAGATGAGCCTGTCTACACGGCTCACCAGCACCACAGCCCAGCAAACCGGCCTCCCCAGCACAGCACACGGGGCCCCCCAGCAATACAGCCTGCGTGGCTCTGCATCAGAGACTGTTCAAACCACTCCACAGCAGAGCCTGTCTACACTGTTCCCCAGCACCACAGCCCGAATGGTTCCCCTGCAGAGCCTGTCCACACGGCTCCCCATCACCACAGCCCAGCACACCGGGCTCCCCAGCCCAGCTCACCGGACTCCGCAGCACACCACACGGGGGACCCCAGCACCACAGCACATGTGGCTCACCAGCAGAGCCTTTTCACACAACTCCCCAGCAGAGCCTGTCCACACGGCTCCACAGCAGCACAGCCCAGCACACAGGGCTCCCCAGCCCAGCTCACCGGACTCCCCAGCACAGCACACGGGGGCCCCCAGCACTACAGCCCGCCTGGCTCTCCAGCAGAGCCTGTTCAAACCACTCCCCAGCAGAGCCTGTTCACAGGGCTCCCCAGCAGCACAGCCCAGAACACCGGGCTCACCAGCCCAACTCACCGGGCTCCCCAGCACAGCACAGGGGGGCCCCCAATACCACAGCCCGCCTGGCTTTCCATCGGAGCCTGTTCAAACCAATCCCAGGCAGAACCTGTCCACACGGCTCCCCAGCAGCACAGCCCAGTACACCGGGCTGCCCAGCCCAGCTCACCGGGCTCCCCAGCACAGCACACGGGGCCCCCCAGCAGGGCCTGTCTACACGGTTGGCCAGCACCACAGGCCAGTACACCTGGCTCCCCAGCCAAGCTCACGGGGCTCAGTAGCAGAGCACACGGGGGCCCCCAGCACCACAGCCCGCCTGGCTCTCCATCAGCGCCTGTTCACACCGCTCCCCAGCAGAGCCTGTCTACACGGCTCCCCAGCAGCACAGTCCAGCACACCGCAGCACAGCCCGCCTGGCTCTGCAGCAGAGCCTGTTCACAACGCTCCCCAGCAGACCCGGTCCACACGGCTCCCCAGCAGCACAGAACAGCACACAGTGTTCCCCAGCACAGCACACGAGGGCCCCCGGCACCACAGCCCGCCTGGCTCTCCAGCAAAGCCTCTTCACACGGCTCCCCAGCAGCACAGCCCAGCACACCAAGCTCCACAGCCGATCTCACCGGCCTACGCACCACAGCACACGGGGCCCCCCAGAACCACAGCCAAGCACACCGGGCTCCCCAGCCCCGCTCACCGGGCTCCACAGCACAGCACACGGGGTCCCCCAGCAAATCATCCCGCCTGTCTCTCCAGCAGAGCCTGTTCAAAACACTCCCCAGCAGAGCCTGTCCACACGGCTCCCCAGCATCACAGCCCAGCACACCGGGATCCCCAGCACAGAACACGGGGGCCCCCAGCACAGCACACGAGGGCCCCCAGCACCACAGCCCGCGTTGGTCTCCAGCAGAGCCTGTTCAAACCACTCCACAGCAGAGCCTTTCCACACTGCTCCCCAGCACCACAGCCCAGCACACCGGGCTCCCCAGCCCTGGTCACCGGGCCCCCCAGCACCAATGCCCGCCTGGCTCCCCAGCAGAGCCTTTCCACACGTCTCCCCAGCAGAAAAGCCCAGCTCAACGGGCTCCTCAGCACAGAACAATGGGCCCCCCAGCACCACAGCCCGCCTGGCTCTCCATCAGAGCCTGTCCACACCACTCCCATGCAGAGCCTGTCCACACGGCTCCCAAGCAGCACAGCCCAGCACACCGGACTCCTCCGCCCAGCTCAGCGGGCTCCCCAGCACAGCACACGGGGGCCCCCCAGCATCACAGCCCGCCTGGCTCTCCATCAGATCCTGTTCACACCGCTCCCCAGCAGAGCCGGTCAACACGCCTCCCCAGCAGCACAGCCCAGCACACCGGGCTCCCCAGCCCATCTCACCGGGCTCCCCAGCACAGAACACGGTGCCCCCCAGCACCACAGCCCGCCTGGCTCTCCATCAGAGCCTGTTCACACCGCTCCCTAGCACAGCCTGTCCGCACGGCTCACCAGCAACACAGCCCAGCACACCGGCTTCGCCAACACAGCACACGGGGGCCCCCAGCACAGCTCACCGGGCTCCCCAGCACAGCACACGGGGCCCCCAAGCACCACAGCCCGCCTGGCTCTCCAGCAGAGCCTGTCCACACGGCTCCCCAGCACAACAGCCCAGCACACCAGGCTCCCCAGCCCAGCTTAACGGGCTCCCCAGCACAGCACACGCGTCACCCCAGCACCACAGCCCGCCTGGCTGTCCAGCAGAGCCTGTCCACACCGCTCCCCAGAAGAACCTGTCCACACGGCTCACCAGCAGAAAAGCCCAGCACACCGGGCTCAACAGCCCAGTTCACCGGGCTCCCGAGCACGGCACACGGGGCCCCCCAGCACCACAACCCGCCTGGCTCTCCATCAGTGCCTGTTCACACCGCTCCCCAGAAGAGCCTGTTCACACCGCTCCCCAGCAGAGCCAGTCTACACGGCTCCCCAGCACGACGGCCCACCTGGCTCTCCAGCAGAGCCTGTTCAAAACTGTCCCCAGCAGAGCCTGTCCACACGGCACACCAGCAGCACAGCCCAGCACACCGGGCTCCCCACCACAGCATACGGGGTCCCCCAGCACCACAGCGCGCCTGGTCCTCGATCAGAGCCTGTTCACACCGCTCCCCAGCAGAGCCTGTCCACACGGCTCCCCAGCAGCACAGCCCAGCACACCGGGCTCCCCAGCACAGCACACGGGGGCCCCCAGCACAGCACAAAGGGCCCCCCAGCACCACAGCCCCCCTGGCTCTCCAGCAGAACCTGTTCACACCGCTCCCCCGCAGAGCCTGTCTACACGGCTCCCCAGCACCACAGCCCGCCTGGCTCTCCATCAGAGCCTGTTCACACCGCTCCCCAGCATTGCCTGTCCACACGGCTCCCCAGCACCACAGCCCAGCACACCGGGCTTTCCAATCCAGCTCACCAGGCTCCCCAGCACAGCACACGGGGCCCCCCAGCACCAGAGCCCACCTGGCTCTCCATCAGAGCCTGTTCAAACCTGTCCCCAGAACCACAGCACAGCACACCGGGCTCCCCAGCCCAGCTCACCGGGCTCCCCGGGACATCACACGGGGGCCCCCAGCACCACAGCCCGCCTTGCTCTCCAGATGAGCCTGTTCAAACCATTCCCCAGCAGAGCCTGTCCACACGGCTCCCCAGCAGCACAGCCCAGCTCACCGGGCTCCCCAGCCCACCTCACCGGACTCCCCAGCACAGCACACGGGGGCCCCCAGCACCACAACCCGCCTGGCTCTCCAGGAGAACCTGTTCACACAACTCCCCAGCAGAGCCTGTACACAGGGCTCCCCAGCAGCACAGCCCAGGACACCGGGCTCTCCGAAGCCCAGCTCAACGGGCTCCCCAGCACAGCACACGGGGCCCCCCAGCACCACAGGCCGCCTGGCTCTCCATTAGAGCCTGTCTACATGGCTCCCCAGCACAACAGCCCAGCACACCGGGCTCCCCAGCACCACAGCCCGCCTGGCTCTCCATCAGAGCCTGTTCACATTGCTCCGCAGCAGAGCCTGTCTACACGGCTCCCCAGCACCACAGCCCAGCACACCGGGCTCCCCAGCCCAGCTCAACGGGCTCCCCAGCCCAGCTCACCGGGCTCCCCAGCACACCACACGGGCCCCACCAGCACCATCGCCCGCCTGGCTCTCCATCAAAGCCTGTTCACACCGCTCCCCAGCAGAGCCTGTCTTCACGCCTCACCATCACCACAGCTCAGCACACCGGGCTCCCCAGCCCAGCTCACCGGTCTCCCCAGCACAGCACACGGGGCCCCCCAGCACCACAGCCCGCCTGGCTCTCCATTAGAGCCTGGTCACAGCGCTCAGCGGCAGAGCCTTTCCACAAGGCTCCCAAGCAGCACAGCCCAGCACACCGGGCTCCCCAGCCAAGCTCACCGGGCTCCCCAGCACAGCACATGGGGGCCCCCAGCACCACAGCCCGCCTGACTCTCCAGCAGAGCCTGTCCACACGGCTCCCCAGCAGAGCCTGTCCACACGGCTCCCCAACACACCGGGCTCCACATCCCAGCACAACTGGCTCCGCAGCAAAGCACACGAGGGCCCCCAGCACCACAGCCCGCTTGGATATACAGCAGAGCTTTTTCAAAGCACTCCCCAGCAGAGCCTGTCCACACGGCTCCCCAGCACCACAGCCCAACACACCGGGCTCCGAAGCCCAGCTCACCGGGCTCCCCATCACCACAGCCCGCCAGGCTCTTCATCAGAGCCTGTTCAAACCACTCCCCAGCAGAGCGAGTCCACACGGCTCCCAAGCACCACAGCCCAGCACACTGGGCTCCCCAGCCCAGCTCACCGGGCTCCCCAGCACCACAGCCCGCCTGGCTCTCCATCAGAGCCTGTTCAAACCACTCCCCAACAGAGCCTGTCCACACGGCTCCCCAACACCACAGCCCAGCACACTGGGCTCCCCAGCCCAGCTCAACGGGATACCCAGGACAGCACACGGTCCCCCCCAGCACCAGTGCCCGCCTGGCTCTCCATCAGAGCCTTATCAAACAACTCCCCAGCAGAGCGAGTCCAATCGGCTCCCAAGCACCACAGCCCAGCACATTGGGCTCCCCAGCCCAGCTCACAGGGCTCCCCAGCACAGCACACAGGGCCCCCCAGCACCATAGCCTGCCTGGCTCTCCAACAAAGCCTGTTCACACCCCTCCACAGCAGAGCCTGTCTACACGGCTCCCTAGCACAACAGCCCATCACACCGGGCTCCCCAGCCCAGCTCACCGGGCTCCCCAGCACAGCACACGGGCCCCACCAGCGCCATAGCCCTCCTGGCTCTCCATCAAAGCCTGTTCACACCGCTCCCCAGCGGAGCCTGTCTACACGGCTCCCCATCACCACAACCCAGCACACCGGGCTCCCCAGCCCAGCTCACCGGGCTCCTCTGCCCAGCTCACTGGGCTCCCCAGCACCACAGCCCACCTGGCTCTCCATCATAGCCTGTTCAAACCACTCCCCAGCAGAGCGAGTCAACACGGCTCCCAAGCACCACAGCCCAGCACACCGGGCTCCCCAGCCCAAGTCAACGGGCTCCCCAGCACAGCACACGGGCCCCCCCTGCACAGCACACGGGGCTTCCCAGCACAAAAGCCCGCCTGGCTCTCCATCAGAGCCTGTTCAACCCTCTCCCCAGCAGAGCCTGTCCACACGGCTTCCCAGCACCACAGCCCAGCACACTGGGATCCGAAGCCCAGCTCACTGGGCTCCCGAGTACAGCACACGGGGGCCCCCAGGACCACAGCCCGCCCGGCTCTCCATCAGAGCCTGTTCACACCGCTCAACAGCACAGCCTGTCTACACGGCTCCCCATCACCACCACCAAGCACACAGGGATCCCCTTCCCAGCTCACCGGGCTCCTGAGCACAGCTCACGGGGCCCCCAGCACCACAGCCCGCCTGGCTCTCCATCAGAGCCTGTTCAAACCACTCGCCTGCAGAGCCTTTCCACACGGCTCCCCAGCAGAGCCAGTCCACACGGCTCCCCAGCACCACAGCCCAGCATACCGGGCTCCACATCCCTGCTCAACGGGCTCCGCAGCACAGCACACGGGGCCCCCCAGCACCACAGCCCGAATGGCTCCCCAGCACCACAGCCCAGCACACCGGGCTCCCCAGCACAACACACGGGGCCCCCCAGCACAGCACACGGGGCTTCCCAGCACCACAGCCCGCCTGGCTCTCCATCAGAGCCTCTTCACACCGCTCACCAGCAGAGCCTGTTTACTCCGAACCCCAGCAGAGCCTGTCTACACGGCTCCCAGCACCACAGCCCAGCACACCGGGCTCCCCAGCCCAGCTCACCGGGCTCCCCAGCACAGAACACGGGGCCCCCCAGCACCACAGCCAGCCTGGCTCCCCAGCAGAGCCTGTTCAAACCACTCCCCAGCAGTCCCTGACCACACGGCTCCCCAGCTGCACCGCCTAGCACAGCGGGCTTCCCGGCCAAGCTCAACGGGCTCCCCAGCACAGCACACGGGACAACCCAGCACCAAAGCCCGCCTGGCTCTCCATCATAGCCTTTTCACACCGCTCCCCAGCTGAGCCTGTCTACACGGCTCCCCAGCACCACAGCCCAGGACACCGGGATCCCCAGCCCAGCTCACCGGGCTCCCCAGCACAGCACACGGGGGCCCCCAGCACCACAGCCTGCCTGGCTCTCCAGCAGAGCCTGTTCAAACCACTCCCCAGCAGAGCCTGTCCACACGGCTCCCCAGCACCACAGCCCAACACACCGGGCTCCGAAGCCCAGCTCACCGGGCTCCCCATCACCACAGCCCGCCAGGCTCTTCATCAGAGCCTGTTCAAACCACTCCCCAGCAGAGCGAGTCCACACGGCTCCCAAGCACCACAGCCCAGCACACTGGGCTCCCCAGCCCAGCTCACCGGGCTCCCCAGCACCACAGCCCGCCTGGCTCTCCATCAGAGCCTGTTCACATTGCTCCGCAGCAGAGCCTGTCTACACGGCTCCCCAGCACCACAGCCCAGCACACCGGGCTCCCCAGCACAGCACACGGGGCCCCCCAGCACCACAGCCCCCCTGGCTTTCCATCAGAACCTTTTCACAACGCTCCCCAGTAGAGCCTGTCCACACGGCTCCCCAGCACCACAGTCCAGCACACCGGGCTCTCCAGCCCAGCTCACCGGGCTCCCCAGCACATCACACGGGGGCACCCAGCACCACAGCCCGCCTGGCTCTCCGGCAGAGCCTGTTCAAACCACTCCCAAGAAGAGCCTGTCCACATGGCTCCCCAGCACCACAGCCCAGCACACCGGGCTCCCCAGGCCAGCTCAACGGGCTCCTCAGCACAGAACAAGGGGCCCACCAGCACCACAGCCCGCGTGGCTCTCCATCAGAGCCTGTCCACACCACTCCTCAGCAGAGCCTGTCCACACGGCTCCCCAGCACCACAGCCCTGCACACCGGGCTCCCCAGCCCAGCTCACCGGGCTCCCCATCACAGCACACCGGGGCCCCCAGCACCACTGCCCGCCTGGCTCTCCATCAGAGCCTGTTCACACCGCTCCCAAGCAGAGCCTGTCCACAAGGCTCCCCAGCCCCACAGCCCAGCACACCGGGCTCCCCCAGCCCAGCTCACCGGGCTCCCGAGCACGGCACACGGCGCCCCCCAGCACCACAGCCCGCCTGGCTGTCCAGCAGATCCTTTTCAAACCACTCCCCAGCAATGCCTTTCCACACGGCTCCCCAGCAGCACAGCCCAGCATACACGGCTCCCCAGCCCAGCTCAACGGGCTCCCCAGCACAGCACATGGGGCCCCCCAGCACCACAGCCCGCCTGGCTCTCCATCAGAGCCTTTTCAAACCAATCCCCACCAGAGCCTGTCCACACGGCTACCCAGCACAGCAGCCTAGCACACCGGGCTCCCCAGCACAGCTCAACAGGGTACCCAGCACAGCACACGGGGCCCACCAGCACCACAGCCTTCCTGGCTCTCCATCAGTGCCTGTTCACACCGCTCCGCAGCAGAGCCTGTCCACACGGCTCCCCAGCACCACAGCCCAGCACACCGGGCTCCCCACCCCAGCTCACCGGGCTCCCCAGCACAGTACACGGGGGCCCCCAGCACCACAGCCCGCCTTGCTCTCCAGCAGAGCCTATTCAAACCAATCCCCACCAGAGCCTGTCCACACGGCTCCCCAGCACATCAGCCTAGCACACCGGGCTCCCCAGCACAGCTCAACGGGATCACCAGCACAGCACCCGGGGCCCACCAGCACCAGAGCCTGCCTGGCTCTCAATCAGAGCTTGTTCACACCACTCCGCAGAACAGCCGGTCTACACGGCTCCCCAGCACCACAGCCCAGAACACCGGGCTCCCCAGCCCAGCTCACTAGGCTCCTGAGTACAGCACACGGGAGCCCCAAGCACCACAGCCCGGCTGGCTCTCCATCAGAGCCTGTTCACACCGCTCAACAGCACAGCCTTTCTACACGGCTCCCAATCACCAAAGCCCAGCACACAGGGATCCCCAGCCCAGCTCACCGGGCTCCTGAGCACAGCTCACGGGGGCCCCCAGCACCACAGCCCGCCTGGTTCTCCATCAGAGCCTGTTCAAACCACTCCCCAGCAGAGCGATTCCACACGCCCCCAAGTACCACAGCCCAGAACACTGGGCTCCCCAGGCCAGCTCAAAGGGTTCCCCAGCACAGCACACGGGGGCCCCCAGCACCACAGCTCGCCTGGCTCTCCATCAGAGCCTGTTCACACCGCTCCCCAGCAGAGCCTGTCCACACGGCTCCCCAGCACCACAGCCCAGCACACCGGGCACCCAATCACAGCACACGGGGCGCCCCAGCACCACATCCCGCCTGGCTCTCCAGCAGAGCCGGTTCAAACCACTCGCCAGCAGAGCCTGTCCCCACGGCTCCCCAGCAGCAGAGCCCATCACACCGGGCTCCCCGGCCCAGCCCACCGGGCTCCCCAGCACAGCACACGGGGCCCCCCAGCACATCACACGGGGCCCCACAGCACCACAGCCCGCCTGGCTCTCCAGCAGAGCCTGTTCAAACCACTCCCCAGCAGAGCCTGTCCACACGGCTCCCCAGCACCACAGCCCAGCACACCGGGCTCCTCAACCCAGCTCGCCGGGCTCCCCAGCACAACACAGGGGGGCCCCCAGCACAGCACACGGGGATTCCTTGCACAACAGCGCGCCTGGCTCTCCATCAGAGCCTGTTCAACCTCTCCCCAGAAGAGCATGTCCACACGGCTTCCCGGCACCACAGCCCAGCACACTGGGCTCCGAAGCCCAGCTCACTGGGCTCCCGATTACAGCACACGGGGGCCCCCAGCACCACAGCCCGGCTGGCTCTCCATCAGAGCCTGTTCACACCGCTCAACAGCACAGCCTGTCTACACGGCTCCCAATCACCACAGCCCAGCAAACAGGGATCCCCAGCATAGCTCACCGGGCTCCTGGGCACAGCTCACGGTGGCCCCCAGCACCACAGCCCGCCTGGCTCAGCATCAGGGCTTGTTCACACCACTCCGCAGCACAGCCTGTCTACACGGCTCCCCAGCACAATAGCCCAGCACACCGGGCTCCCCAGCCCAGCTCACCGGGCTCCCCAGCAGAGCACACGGGGCCCCCCAGCACCACAGCCTGCCTGGCTCTCCAGCAGAACCTGTTCAAACCACTCCCCAGCAGAGCCTGTCTACACGGCTCCCCAGCAGCACAGAAAAGCACACCGGGTTCCCCAGCACTGCACACGGGGGCCCCCACACCACAGCCCGCCTGGCTCTCCAGCAGAGCCTGTTCACACCGCTCAGCAGCAGACGCTGTCCACACGGCACCCCAGCAGCTCAGCCCAGCACACCGGGCTCCCGAGCCCTGCTCACCGGGCTCCGTTGCAGAGCACACGGGGGCCCCCAGCACCACAGCCCGCCTGGCTCTCCATCAGAGCCTGTTCAAACCTCTCCCCAGCAGAGACTGTCCATACGGCTCCCCAGCAGCACAGCCCTGGACACCGGTCTCCCCAGCCCAGCTAACCGGGGTTCCCAGCACAGCACACGGGGGCCTCCAGCATCACAGCCCGCCTGGCTCCCCAGCAGAGCCTGTTCAAACCACTCCCCAGCAGTCCCTGTCCTCACGGTTCCCCAGCAGCAAAGCCTTCGACAGCGGGCTTCCCAGCACAGCACACGGGGGCCACCAGCACCACAGCCAGCATGCCTCTCCATCATAGCCTGTTCAAACCACTCCCCAGCCGAGCCTGTCCACGCGGCTCCCCAGCACCACAGCCCAGCACACCGGGCTCCCCAGCCCAGCTCACCGGGCTCCCCGGCACAGCACACGGGGGCCCCCAGCACCACAGCCCGCCTGGCTCCCTAGGAGAGCCTGTCCACACGGCTCCCCAGCACCACAGCCCAGCACACCGGGTTCCCCAGCACAGCACACGGGGCCCCCCAGCACCACAGCCCACCTTGCTGTCCGTCAGAGCCTGTTCACACCGCTCCCCAGCAGAGCCTGTCTACACGGTTCCCCAGCACCACAGCCCAGATCACCGGGCACCCCAGCACCACAGCCCAGCACACGGGGCTCCCCAGCCCAGCACACCGGGCTCCCCAGCAAAGCACACGGGGCCGCCCAGCACCACAGGCCGCCTGGCTTTCCATCAGAACCTTTTCACAAAGCTCCCCAGTAGAGCCTGTCCACACGGCTCCCCAGCACCACAGTCCAGCACACCGGGCTCTCCAGCCCAGCTCACCGGGCTCCCCAGCACATCACACGGGGGCACCCAGCACCACAGCCCGCCTGGCTCTCCGGCAGAGCCTGTTCAAATCACTCCCAAGAAGAGCCTGTCCACATGGCTCCCCAGCACCACAGCCCAGCACACCGGGCTCCCCAGGCCAGCTCAACGGGCTCCTCAGCACAGAACAAGGGGCCCCCAAGCACCACAGCCCGCGTGGCTCTCCATCAGAGCCTGTCCACACCACTCCTCAGCAGAGCCTGTCCACACGGCTCCCCAGCACCACAGCCCTGCACACCGGGCTCTCCAGCCCAGCTCACCGGGCTCCCCATCACAGCACACCGGGGCCCCCAGCACCACTGCCCGCCTGGCTCTCCATCAGAGCCTGTTCACACCGCTCCCAAGCAGAGCCTGTCCACAAGGCTCCCCAGCCCCACAGCCCAGCACACCGGGCCCCCCAGCCCAGCTCACCGGGCTCCCGAGCACGGCACACGGCGCCCCCCAGCACCACAGCCCGCCTGGCTGTCCAGCAGATCCTTTTCAAACCACTCCCCAGCAATGCCTTTCCACACGGCTCCCCAGCAGCACAGCCCAGCACACCGGGCTCACCAGCCCAGCTCACCGGGCTCCCCAGCACAGCACACGGGGCCCCCCAGCACCACAGCCCGCCTGTCTCTCCATCAGAGCCTGTTCACACCGCTCCCCAGAAGAACCTGTCCCCACGGCACCCCAGCCGCTCAGCCCAGCACACCGGGCTCCGCAGCCCAGCTCACCGGGCTTCCGAGCACAGCACACGGGGCCCCCCAGCACCACAGCCCGCCTGGCTCTCCATTAGAGCCTGGTCACAGCGCTCTGCGGCAGAGCCTTTCCACAAGGCTCCCAAGCAGCACAGCCCAGCACACCGGGCTCCCCAGCCAAGCTCACCGGGCTCCCCAGCACAGCACATGGGGGCCCCCAGCACCACAGCCCGCCTGACTCTCCAGCAGAGCCTGTCCACACGGCTCCCCAGCAGAGCCTGTCCACACGGCTCCCCAACACACCGGGCTCCACATCCCAGCACAACTGGCTCCGCAGCAAAGCACACGAGGGCCCCCAGCACCACAGCCCGCTTGGATATACAGCAGAGCTTTTTCAAAGCACTCCCCAGCAGAGCCTGTCCACACGGCTCCCCAGCACCACAGCCCAACACACCGGGCTCCGAAGCCCAGCTCACCGGGCTCCCCATCACCACAGCCCGCCAGGCTCTCCATCAGAGCCTGTTCAAACCACTCCCCAGCAGAGCGAGTCCACACGGCTCCCAAGCACCACAGCCCAGCACACTGGGCTCCCCAGCCCAGCTCACCGGGCTCCCCAGCACCACAGCCCGCCTGGCTCTCCATCAGAGCCATTTCAAACCATTCCGAAGCAGAGCATGTCCACACGGCTCCCCAGCAGCACAGCCCAGCTCACCGGGCTCCCCAGCCCACCTCACCGGACTCCCCAGCACAGCACACGGGGGCCCCCAGCACCACAACCCGCCTGGCTCTCCAGGAGAACCTGTTCACACAACTCCCCAGCAGAGCCTGTACACAGGGCTCCCCAGCAGCACAGCCCAGGACACCGGGCTCTCCGAAGCCCAGCTCAACGGGCTCCCCAGCACAGCACACGGGGCCCCCCAGCACCACAGGCCGCCTGGCTCTCCATTAGAGCCTGTCTACATGGCTCCCCAGCACAACAGCCCAGCACACCGGGCTCCCCAGCACCACAGCCCGCCTGGCTCTCCATCAGAGCCTGTTCACATTGCTCCGCAGCAGAGCCTGTCTACACGGCTCCCCAGCACCACAGCCCAGCACACCGGGCTCCCCAGCGCCACAGCACGCCTGGCCCTCCATCAGAGCCTGTTCAAACCGCTCCCCAGCAGAGCCTGTCCACACGGCTGCCAAGCAGCACAGCCCAACACACCGGGCTCCCCAGCCCAGCTCACTGGGCTGCCGAGCACAGCACACGGGGGCCCCCAGCACCACAGCCAGCATGCCTCTCCATCTGAGCCTCTAAACACCGCTCCCCAGCAGAGCCTTTCCACACGGCTCCCCAGCACCACAGCCCAGCCCACCGGGCTTCCCAGCCCTGCACACCGGGCTCCGTAGCAGAGCACACGGGGGAACCCAGCACCACAGCCCGCCTGGCTCTCCATCAGAGCCTGTTCACACCGCTCCCCAGCAGAGCCTGTCTACACGGCTCCCCAGCAGCACAGCCCAACACACCGCAGCACAACCCGACTGGCTCCCCAGCAGAGCCGGTCCACACGGCTCGACAGCAGCACAGAACAGCACACCGGTTTCCCCAGCACTGCACACGGGGGCCCCCACACCACAGCCCGCCTGGCTCTCCAGCAGAGCCTGTTCACACAACTCCCCAGCAGAGCCTGTCTACACGGCTCTCCGGCACAACAGCCCAGAAACCCGGGCTCCGCAGCCCAGCTCACCGGACCCCCCAGCACAGCACACGGGGGCCTCCAGCACCACACCCCGCCTGGCTCTCCATCAGAGCCTTTTCACACCGCTTCCCAGCAGACCCTGTCCACACGGCACCCCAGACGCTAGGCCCAGCACACCGGGCTCCCCAGCCCAACTCACCGGGGCCCCCAGCACAGCACAAGGGGCCCCCCAGCACCACAGACCGCCTGGCTCTCCATTAGAGCCTGTTCACACCGCTCAGCAGCAGACGTTGTCCACACGGCACCCCAGCAGCTCAGCCCAGCACACCGGGCTCCCCAGCCCAACTCACCGGGCCCCCCAGCACAGTCCAAGGGGACCCCCAGCAGCACAGCCCGCCTGGCTCTCCATCAGAGCCTGTTCACACCGCTCCCCAGCAGAGCCTGTTCACTCCGCTCCCCAGCAGAGCCTGTCCACACGGCTCCCCAGCACCACAGCCGAGCACACCGGGCTCCCCAGCACAGCACACGGGGCCCCCCAGCACAACAGCCCGCCTGGCTGCCCAGCAGAGCCTTTTCAAACCACTCCCCAGCAGAGCCGGTCCACACGGCTCGCCAGTACCACAGCCCAGCACACCGGGCTCCCGAGCCCTGCTCACGGGGCTCCGTTGCAGAGCACACGGGGGCCCACAGCACCACAGCCCGCCTGGCTCTCCATCAGAGCCTGTTCAAACCTCTCCCCAGCAGAGACTGTCCATACGGCTGCCCAGCAGCACAGCCCTGGACACCGGTCTCCCCAGCCCAGCTAACCGGGGTTCCCAGCACAGCACACGGGGGCCTCCAGCATCACAGCCCGCCTGGCTCCCCAGCAGAGCTTGTCCACACGGCTCCCCAGCAGTCCCTGTCCTCACGGTTCCGCAGCAGCAAAGCGTTCGACAGCGGGCTCCCCAGCACAGCACACGGGGGCCACCAGCACCACATCCAGCCTGGCTCTCCATCATGGCCTGTTCAAACCACTCCCCAGCCGAGCCTGTCCACGCGGCTCCCCAGCACCACAGCCCAGCACACCGGGCTCCCCAGCCCAGCTCACCGGGCTCCCCGGCACAGCACACGGGGGCCCCCAGCACCACAGCCCGCCTGGCTCCCTAGGAGAGCCTGTCCACACCGCTCCCCAGCACCACAGCCCAGCACACCGGGCTCCCCAGCACAGCACACGGGGCCCCCCAGCACCACAGCCCACCTGGCTCTCCGTCAGAGCCTGTTCACACCGCTCCCCAGCAGAGCCTGTCCACACAGCTCCCCAGCAGCACAGCCCAGCACACCGGGCTCCCGAGCCCACCTCACCGGGCTCCCCAGCACAGCACAGGGGGGCCCCCAGCACCACAGCCCGCCTGGCTCTCCAGAAGAGCCTGTTCAAGCCATTCCCCAGCAGAGCCTGTCCACACGGCTCCCAAGCAGCACAGCCCAGCTCACCGGGCTCCCCAACCCACCTCACCGATCTCCCCAGGACAGCACACGGGGCCCACCACTACCACAGCCCGCCTGGCTCTCCAGCAGAGCCTGTTCGAACCAATCCCCATCAGAGCCTGTCCACACGGCTCCCCAGCAGCACAGCCCAGCAAACCGGGTTCCCCAGCCCACCTCACCGTGCTCCCCAGCACAGCACACGGGGGCCCCCACCACCACAGCCAGCCTGTCTCTCCATCAGATCCTGTGCACAACGCTCCCCAGCAGAGCCTTTCCACACGGCTCCCCAGCAGCACAGCCCAGCACACCGGGCTTCCCAGCTCAGCTCACCGGGCTCCCCAGCACAGCACACTGGGCTCCCCAGCACCACTGCCCGCCTGGCTCTCCATCAGAGACTCTTCACACCGCTCCCCAGCAGAGCCTGTTCACTCCGCTCCCCAGCAGAGCCTGTCTACACGGCTCCCCAGCACCACAGCCAAGCACACCGGGCTCCCCACCCAGCTCACCGGGCTCCCCAGCATAGCACACGGGGCCCCCAAGCACCACAGCCCGCCTGGCTCCCCAGAAGAGCCTGTTCAAACCACTCCCCAGCAGTCCCTGTCCACACGGCTCCCCAGCAGCACAGCCTAGCACAGCGGGCTCCCCGGCCAAGCTCACCGGGCTCCCTGGCACAGCACACGGGGGCCACCAGCACCACATCCCACCTGGCTCTCCATCATGGCCTGTTCACACCACTAACCAGCAGAGCCTATTGAAACCACTCCCCAGCAGAGCCTGTCCACACGGCTCCCCAGCAGCACAGCCCAGCACACCGGGCTCCCCAGCAATGCACACGGTGGCCCCCAGCACCACAGCCCGCCTGGATCTCCTGCAGAGCCTGTCCACACGGCTCCCCAGCACCACAGCCCAGCACACTGGGCTCCCCAGCCCAGCTAACAGGTCTCCTCAGCACTGGACACGGGGGCCCCCAGAACCATAGGCCGCCTGGCTCTCCAGCAGAGCCTGTTAACACCGCTCCCCAGCAGAGCCTTTCCACATGGCTCCCCAGCACTACAGCCCAGCACACCAGGCTCCTAAGCCGATCTCACAGGGCTCCCCAGCACAGCACACGGGGCCCCCCAGCCCCAAAGCCCGGATTGCTCCCCAGCAGAGCCTGTCTACACGGCTCCCCAGCACCCAAGCCCAGCACACCGGGCTTCCCAGCCCAGCTCACCGGGCTCCCCAGCACAGCACACGGGGCCCCCCAGCACCACAGCCCGCCTGGCTCTCCATCAGAGCCTGTTCACACCGCTCCCCAGCAGAGCCTGTCCACACGGCTCCCCAGCACCACAGCCCAGCACACCGGGTTCCCCAACCCAGCACACCGAGCTCCCCAGCCAAGCTCACAGGGCTGCCCAGCACAGCACACGAGGCCCCCCAGCACCACAGCCCGCCTGGCTCACCATCAGAGCCTCTTCACACCGCTCCCCAGCAGAGCCTGTCGACACAGCTCCCCAGCAGCACAGCCCAGCACACCGGGCTCCATAGCCGATCTGACCGGGCTCCGCAGGCACAGCACACGGGGCACCCCAGCACCACAGCCCAGCACAGCGGGCTCCCCAGCCCAGCTCACCGGGCTCCCCAGCACAGCACACGGGGTCCCCCAGCAACACAGCCCGCCTGGCTCTCCATCAAAGCTTGTTCACACCGCTCCCCAGCAGAGCCTGTCTACATGGCTCCCCATCACCACAGCCCAGCACACCGGTCTCCCCAGCCCAGCTCAACGAGATCCCCAGCACAGCACACGGGGCCCCCGGCACCACAGCCCGCCTGCCTCTCCATCAGAGCCTGTTCACACCGCTCCCCAGCAGAGCCTGTCCACACGGCTCCCAAGCACCATAGCCTAGCACACCGGACTCCCCGGACAAGCTCACCGGGCTCCCCATCACAGAACACGGGGCCCCCGGCACCACAGCCCGCCTGGCTCTACATCAGAGCCTGTTAACACCGCTCCCCAGCAGAGCCTGTTCAAACCACTCCCCAGAAGAGCCTGTCCACACGGCTCCCCAGCACCACAGCCCAGCACACCGGGCTCCCCAGCCCAGCTCAACGGGCTCCCCAGCACAGCACACGGGGCCCCCCAGCACAGCACACGGGGATACGCAGCACAACAGCCCGCCTGGCTCTCCATCACAGCCTGTTCACTCCGCTCCCCAGCAGAGCCTGTTCAAACCACTCGCCAGCAGAGCCTGTCCACACGGCTCCCCAGCAGAGCCTGTCCACACGGCTCCCCAGCACAACAGCCCAGCACACCGGGCTCCACATCCCAGCTCGACGGGCTCCGCAGCACAGCACACGGGGGCCCCCAGAACCACAGCCCGCCTGGCTATCCAGCAGAGCCTGTTCAAACCACTCCCCAGCAGAGCATGTCCAGACGGCTCCCCAGCACCACAGCCCAACACACCGGGCTCCGAAGCCCAGCTCAACGGGCTCCCCGGCACAGCACATCCCCAGCACAGCACACGGGGCACCCCAGCACCACATCCGGCCTGGCAGTCCATCATGGCCTGTTCACACCGCTCCCCAGCAGAGCCTGTCGACACGGCTCCCCAGCACCACAGCCTGCCTGGCTCTCCAGCAGAGCCTGTTCAAACCACTCCCCAGCAGAGCCTGTCTACACGGCTCCCCATCACCACAGCCCAGCACACCGGGCTCCCCAGCCCAGCTCACCGGTCTCCCCAGGACAGCACACGGGGCCCCCCAGCACCACAGCCCGCCGGGCTCTCCATCAGAGCCTGGTCATAGCGCTCCGCAGCAGAGCCTGTCCACACGGCTCCCCAGCAGCACAGCCCAGCACACCGGGCTCCCCAGCCCAGCCCAACGGGCTCCCCAGCACAGCACACGGTGGCCCCCAGCACCACAGCCAGCCTGGCTCTCCATCAGAGCCTGTTCACACCGCTCCCCTGCAGAGCCTGTCTACACGGCTCCCCAGCAGCACAGCCCAGCACACCGCAGCACAGCCCGCCTGGCTCTCCAGCAGAGCCTGTTCACACCGCTCCCCAGCAGAGCCTGTCCACGCGGCTCACCAGCAGCACAGCCCAGCACACCGGGCTCCACTGCACAGCACACGGTGCCCCAAAGCACCACAGCCCGCCTGGCTCTAAAGCAGAGCCTGTTCAAACCACTCCCCAGTAGGGCCTGTCCACACGGCTCCCCAGCACCACAGCCCAACACACCGGGCTCCCCAGCCCCGCTCAACGGGCTCCCCAGCACAGCACACGGGGCCCCCCAGCACCACAGCCCGCCTGGCTCTCCATCGGAGCCTGTCCACACGGCTTCCCAGCACCACAGCCCAGCACACTGGGCTCCCGAGCACAGCACACGGGGGCCCCCAGTACCACAGCCCGGCTGGCTCTCCATCAGAGCCTTTTCACACCGCTCCCCGGCAGAGCCTATCAACACGGCTCCCCAGCACCACAGCCCAGCACACCGGGCTCTTCAGCCCAGCTCACAGGGCTCCCCAGCACAGAACAAGGGGGCCCCCAGCACCACAGCCCGCCTGGCTATCCAGCAGAGCCTTTTCAAACCACTCCCCAGCAGAGCCTGTCCACACGGTTCCCTAGCACCAAAGCCCAACACACCGGGCTCCCCAGCCAAGATCAACGGGCTCCCCAGCAAAAAACACGGGGCCCCCCAGAACCACAGCCAGGCTGGCTCTCCATCAGAGCCTTTTCACACCGCTCCCCAGGAGAGCCTGTCGACACGGCTCCCCAGCAGCACACCCCAGCATACCGGGCTCCCCAGCCCAGCTCACCAGGGTCCCCAGCACAGAACACGGGGCGCCCCAGGACCACAGCCCGCCTGGGTCTCCAGCAGAGCCTGTTCAAACCACCCCCCAGCAGAGCCTTTCCACACAGCTCCCCAGCACCAGAGCCCAGCAGACCGTGCTCCCCAGCCCAGCTCACCGTGGTCCCAGCACAGCACATGGGGGCCCCCAGCACCACAGCCCGCCTGGCTCTCCATCAGAGCCTGTTCACACCGTTCCGAGCATAGCCTGTCTACACGGCTCACCAGCACCACAGCCAAGCACACAGGGATCCCCTTCCCAGCTCACCGGGATCCTGAGAACAGCTCAAGGGGGCCCCCAGCACCTTAGCCAGCCTGGCTCTCCCTCAGGGCCTGTTCAGACCCCTCCGGAGCAGAGCCACTCTACACGGCTCCCCAGCACAAAAGCCCAGCACACCGGGCTACCCAGGACAGCACACGGGGTCCCACAGCACCACAGCCCGCCTGGCTCTCTATCAGAGCCTGTTCACACCGCTCCCCAGCAGAGCCTGTCCACACGGCTCCCCAGCACCACAGCCCAGCACACCGGGCTCCCCAGCCCAGCTCACCGGGCTCCCCAGCAAAGCCCCCGGGGGTACCCATCACCACAGCCCGCCTGACTCTCCATCAGAGCCTGTTCACACCGCTCCCCAGCAGAGCCTTTCCACACAGTTCCCCAGCACCACAGCCCAGCACACAGGGCTTCGCAGCCCAGCTCACCGGGCTTCCGAGCACAGCACACAGGCCCCCCAGCACCACAGCCTGCCTGGCTCTCCATCAGAGCCTTTTCACAACGCTTCCCAGCAGACCCTGTCCACACGGCACCCCAGCAGCTCAGCCCAGCACACCGGGCTCCGCAGCCCAGCTCACCGGGCTACCGAGAACAGCAAACGGGGGCCTCCAGCACCACAGCCCGCCCGGCTCTTTATCAGAGCCTTTTAACACCACTTCCCAGCAGACCCTGACAACACAGCACCCCAGCAGCTCAGCCCAGCACACCGGGCCCCGCAGCCCAGCTCACCGGGCTACCGAGCACAGCACACGGGGGCCCCCCAGCACCACAGCCCGCCTGGCTCTCCAGCAGAGCCTGTTCAAACCACTCCCCAGCAGAGCCTGTCCACACGGCTCCCCAGCAGCACAGCCCAGCTCACCAGGCTCCCCAGCACAGCACACGGGAGCCCCCAGCACCACAGCCCGCCTGGCTCTCCAGCAGAGCCTGTTCACACAACTCCCCAGCAGAGCCTGTCCACACGGCTCCCCAGCACAACAGCCCAGAACACCGGGCTCCCCAGCCCAGCTCACCGGACCCCCCAGCACAGCACACGGGGGCATCCAGCACCACACCCCGCCTGGCTCTCCAGCAGAGCCTGTTCAAACCATTCCCCAGCAGAGCCTGTCCACACGGCTCCCCAGCACCACAGCCCGCCTGGCTCTCCAGCAGAGCCTGTACACACTGCTCCCCAGCAGAGCCTGTCTACACGGTTCGCAAGCACCACAGCCCAGCAGACCGGGCTCCCATGCCGATCTCACAGGGCTCCCCAGCACAGAACACGGGGGCCCCCAGCACCAAAGCCCGCCTTGCTCTCCATCAGAGCCTGTTCACACCGCTCCCCAGCAGAGCCTTTCCACGCTGCTCCCCAGCACCACGGCCCAGCACACCGGGCTCCCCAGCCCAGCACACGGGTGCCCCCAGCACAGCTCACCGGGCTCCCCTGAACCACAGCACGCCTGGCTCTCCATCAGAGCCTGTTCAACCCTCTCCCCAGCAGAGCCAGTATGCACGTCTCCCCAGCAGCACTGCCCAGAACACCAGGCTCCCCAGCGCAGCTCACCAGGCTCCCCAGCACAGCACACGGGTGCCCTCAGCATGACAGCCCGCCTGGCTCTCCATCAGAGCCTGTTCAGACCGCTCCCCAGCAGAGCTTGTCCACACGGCTCCCCTGCAGCACAGCCCAGCACACCGGGCTCCCCAGCCCAGCTCACCGGGCTCCCCAGCACAGCACACGGGGGCCCCCAGCACCACAGCCTGCCTGGCTCTCCAGCAGAGCCTGTTCAAACCACTCCCCAGCAGAGCCTGTCCACACGGCTCCCCAGCACCACAGCCCGCCTGGCTCTCCAGCAGAGACTGTTCACACTGCTCCCCAGCAGAGCCTGTCTACAGGGCTCCACAGCAGCACAGCCCAGCACGCCGGGTTCCCCAGCACAGCACACGGGGGCCCCAAGCACCACAGCCCGCCTGGCTCTCCATCAGAGCCTGTTCAAGCCACTCCCCAGCAGGGCCTGTCCACAGGGCTCCCCAGCAGCAAAGCCCAGAACACCGGGTTCCCCAGCCCAGCTCACCGAGCTCCCCAGCACAGCACACGGGGGCCCCCAGCACCACAGCCTGGCTGGCTCTCCAGCAGAGCCTGTTCACACAGCTCCCCAGAAGAGCCAGTATGCACGGCTCCCCAGCAGCACTGCCCAGCTCAGCGGTCTCCACAGCACAGCACACGGGGTCCCCCAGCACCACAGCCCGCCAGGCTCTCCAGCAGAGCCTGTCCACTCGGCTCACCAGCAGCACTGCCCAGCTCACCGGGCTCCCCAGCACAGCACACGGGGCCCCCCAGCACCACAGCCCGAATGGCTCCCCAGCATAGCCTGTCTACACGGCTCCCCAGCACCACAGCACAGCACACCGGGCTCCCCAGCACTGGACACGGGGGCCCCCAGAACCACAGGCCGCCTGGTTCTCCAGCAGAGCCTGTTCACACCGCTCCCCAGCAGAGCCTGTCCACAGGGCTCGCCAGCACCACAGCCCAGCACACCGGGCTCCCAAGCCGATCTCACAGGGCTCCCCAGCACAGCATACGGGGCACCCCAACACCACACCCCCCCTGGCTCTCGAGCAGAGCCTGTTCACACCGCTCCACAGCAGAGCCGGTCCACACGGCTCCCCAGCACAACAGCCCAGCACACCGGGCTCCCCAGCCCAGCAAACCGGGCTCCCCTGCACCACAGCCCGCCTGGCTCTCCATCAGAGCCTGTTCAGACAGCTCCCGAGCAGAGCTTGTCCACACGGCTCCCCAGCAGCACAGCCCAGCACACCGGGCTCCCCAGCCCAGCTCACCGGGCTCCCCAGCACGGCACACGGGGGCCCCCAGCACCACAGCCTACCTGGCTCTCCAGCAGAGCCTCTTCAAACCACTCCCCAGCAGATCCTGTCCACACGGCTCCCCAGCACCACAGCCCGCCTGGCTCTCCAGCAGAGCCTGTTCACACTGCTCCCCAGCAGAGCCTGTCTATACGGCTCCCCAGCAGGACAGCCCAGCACGCCGGGTTCCCCAGCACAGCACACGGGGCCCCCAAGCACCACAGCCCGCCTGGCTCTCCATCAGAGCCTGTTCAAACCACTCCCCAGCAGAGCCTGTCCACAGGGCTCCCCAGCAGCACAGCCCAGAACACCGGGCTCCCCAGCCCAGCTCACCGTGCTCCCCAGCACAGCACACGGGGGCCCCCAGCATCACAGCCTGGCTGGCTCTCCAGCAGGGCCTGTTCACACAGCTCCCCAGAAGAGCCAGTATGCACGGCTCCCCAGCAGCACTGCCCAGCTTAGCGGGCTCCAGAGAACAGCACACGGGGGCCACCAGCACCACAGCCCGCCATTCTCTCCAGCAGAGCCTGCCCACTCGGCTCACCAGCAGCACTGCCCAGCTCACCGGGCTCCCCAGCACAGCACACGGGGCTTCCCAGCACCACAGCCCGCCTGGCTCTCCATCAGAGCCTGTTCACTCCGCTCCCCAGCAGAGCCTGTCCACACGGCTCCCGAGCACCACAGCCCAGCTCACCGGGCACCACAGTACAGCACACGGGGGCCCCCAGCAAACAACACGGGGCCCCCCTGCACCACAGCCTGCCTGGCTCTCCAGCAGGGCCTGCTCAAACAGCTCCCCAGCAGAGCCTGCCCACACGGCTCCCCAGTACCACAGCCCAGCACACCGGGCTCCCCAGCCCAGCTCACCGTTCTCAGCAGCACAGCACACGGGGGCCCCCAGCACCACAGCCCGCCTGGTTCTCCAGCAGAGCCTGTCCACACGGCTCCCCAGCAGCACAGCCCAGCACACCGGGCTCCCCAGCAATGCACACGGTGGCCCCCAGCACCACAGCCCGCCTGGATCTCCTGCAGAGCCTGTCCACACGGCTCCCCAGCACCACAGCCCAGCACACTGGGCTCCCCAGCCCAGCTAACAGGTCTCCTCAGCACTGGACACGGGGGCCCCCAGAACCATAGGCCGCCTGGCTCTCCAGCAGAGCCTGTTAACACCGCTCCCCAGCAGAGCCTGTCCACTGGGCTCCCCAGCAGCACAGCCCAGCACACCGGGCTCCCCAGCCGATCTCACCAGGCTCCCCAGCAAGGAACACGGGGCCCCCCAGCACCACAGCCCGCCTGGCTCTCCAGCAGAGTCTGTTGAAACCACTCCCCAGCAGAGCCTGTCTACACGGCTCACCAGCAGCACAGCCCAGCTCACCGGGCTCCCCAGCCCAACTAACCGGGCTCCCCAGAACTTGACACGGGGGCCCCCAGAACCACAGGCCGCCTGCCTCTCCATCAGAGCCTATTCACACCGCTCCCCAGGAGAGCCTGTCCACACGGCTCACCAGCAGCACAGCCCAGCATACAGGGCTCCCCAGCCCAGCTCACCAGGGTCCGCAGCACAGAACACGGGGCCCCCCAGGACCACAGCCGGCCTGGTTCTCCAGAAGAGCCTGTTCAAACCAACCCCCAGCAGAGCCTGTCCACACAGCTCCCCAGCAGAGCCTTTCTACACGGCTCCCCAGCAGCGTAGCCCAGCCCACCGGGCTCCGCAGCCCAGCTCAGCGTGCTCCGCAGTACAGCACACGGGGGCCCCCTGCACCAAAGCCCGCCTGGCTCTCCATCAGAGCCTGTTCACACCGCTCCCCAGAACAGCCTGTCTACATGGCTCCCCAGCACCACAGCCCATCTCACCGGGCTCCCCAGCACAGCACACGGGGGCCCCCAACACCACAGCCCGCCTGGCTTTCCATCAGAGCCTGTTCACACCGCTCCCCAGCAGAACCTGTCTACACGGCTCCCCAGCAGAACAGTCTATGACACCGCGCTCCGAAGCCCAGCTCACCGGGCTCCCCAGCACAGCACACGGGGGCCCCCAACACCACAGCCCGCTTGGCTCTCCAGCAGAGCCTGTTCAAATCACTCCCCAACAGAGCCTGTCCACACGGCTCCCTAGCAGAGCATGTCCACACGGCTCCGCAGCAGCACAGCCCAGCACACCGGACTCCACAGCCCAGCTCACCGGGCTCCCCAGCCCAGCTCACCTGGCTCCCCACCACAGCACACGGGGGCCCCCAACACCACAGCACACCTGGATTTCCATCAGAGCCTGTTCACACCGCTCCCCAGCAGAGCCTGTCTGCACGGCTCCCTAGCAACACAGCCCAGCACACCGGGATCCCCAGCCCAGCTCACCGGGCTCCCCAGCACAGCACACGGGGGCCCCCAGCACCACAGCCCACCTGGCTCATCATCAGAGCCTGTTCACACCGCTCCCCAGCAGAGCCTGTCTACACGGCTCCCCAGCAACACAGCCCAGCACACCGGGATCCCCAGCCCAGCTCACCGGGCTCCCCAACACAGCAAACGGGGGCCCCCAGCACCACAGCCAGCCTGGCTCTCCATCAGAGCCTGTTCACACCGCTCCCCAGACGAGCCTATCCACACGGCTCCCCAGCACCAAAGCCCAGCGCACCGGGCTCCCCAGCCCTGCTCACCGGGCTCCGCAGCGGAGCACACGGGGGCCCCCAGCACCACAGCCCGCCTGGCTCTCCATCAGAGCCTGTTCACACCGCTCACCAGCAGAGCCTGTCTACACGGCTCCCCAGCAGCACAGCCCAGCACACCGCAGCACAGCCCGCCTGGCTCTCAAGCAGAGCCTGTTCACACCGCTCCCCAGCAGACCCGGTCAACACGGCTCCCCAGCAGCACAGAACAGCACAGCGGGCTCCCCAGCACAGCACACGGGGCCCCCCAGCACCACAGCCCACCTGGCTTTCAAGCAGAGCCTCTTCACACCGCTCCCCAGCAGAGCCTGTCCACACGGCTCCCCAGCACCACAGCCCGGCACACCAGGCTCCACAGCGGATCTCACCGGGCTACGCAGCACAGTACACGGGGCCCCCCAGCACCACAGCCTAGCACACCGGGCTCCCCAGCCCTGCTCACCGGGCTCCCCAGCACAGCACACGGGGGCCCCCAGCAACACAGCGCGCCTGGCTCTCCAGCAGAGCCTGTTCAAAACACTCGCCAGCAGAGCCTGTCCACACGGCTGACCAGCAGCACAGCCCAGCACACGGGGGCCCCCAGCACAGCACACGGGGGCCCCCAGCACCACAGCCCACGTTGCTCTCCAGCAGAGCCTGTTCAAATCACTCCCCACCACAGCCTGTCCACATGCCTAACCAGCAGCACAGCCCAAAACACCGGGCTCCCCAGCCAAGCTCAACGGGCACCCCAGCAAAGCACACGGGGCCCCCCAGAACCACAGCCAGGCTGGCTCTCGATCAGAGCCTGTAAACACCCCTCCGCAGCAGAGCCTGTCTACACAGCTCCCCAGCACAAAAGCCCAGCACACCGGGCTTCCAAGCCCAGCTCACCGGGCTCCCCAGCACAGCACACGGGGGCCCCCAGCACCAAAGCCCGCCTGGTTCTCCATCAGAGCCTGTTCACACCGCTCCCCAGAAAGGCCTCTCTACACGGCTCCCCAAAACCACAGCCCAGCTCACCGGGCTCCCAAGCCCAGCTCACCGGGCTCCCCAGCACAGACCACGGGTCCCCCCAGCGCCTCAGCCCACCTGGCTTTCCAGCAGAGCCTCTTCACAAGGCTCCCCAGCAGCACAGCCCAGCACACCAGCCTCCACAGCCGATCTCACCGGGCTCCCCAGCAAAGCACACGGGGCCACCCAGCACCACAGCCCGCCTGGCTCTCCATCAGAGACTGTTCACACCGCTCCCCAGCAGAGCCTGTTCACTCCGCTCCCCAGCAGAGCCTGTCTACATGGCTCCCCAACACCACGGCCCAGCACACCGGGCTCCCCAGGCCAGCTCACCGGGCTCCCCAGCACAGCACACGGGGGCCCCCAGCACCACAGCCCGCCTGGCTCTCCATCAAAGACTGGTCACACCGCTCCCCAGCAGAGCCTGTTCACTCCGCTCCCCCCAGAGCCTGTCTACACGGCTCCCCAGCACCACGGCCCAGCACACCGGGCTCCCCAGCCCAACACACCGGGCTCCGAAGCCCAGCTCAACGGGCTCCCCAGCCCAGCTCACCGGACTACCCAGCACAGCACACGGGGCTCCACATCACACCACACGGGGGCCCCAAGCACAGCACACGGGGCCCCCCAGCACCACAGCCCCCCTGGCTCTCCATCAGAGCCTGTTCACACCGCTCCCCAGCAGAGCCTGTCTACACGGTTCCACAGCACCACAGCCCAGCACACCGGGCTCCCTAGCACCACAGCCCAGCACACGGGGCTCCCCAGCCCACCACACCGGGCTCCCCAGCACAGCACACGGGGCCGCCGAGCACCAAAGCCCGCCTGGTTCTCCATCAGAGCCATTTCACACCGCTCCCAAGCAGAGCCTGTCCACACGGCTCCCCAGCACCACAGCCCAGCACACCGGGCTCCCCAGCCCAGCTCAACGGGCTCCCCATCACAGCACACGGGGGCCCCCAGCACCGTAGCCCGCCTGGCTCTAAATCAGAGCATGTTCAACCCTCTCCTGAGCAGAGCTTGTACACACAGCTCCCCACCACCACAGCCCAGCACACCGGGCTCCCAAGCCCATCTCAACGGGCTCCCCAGCACAGCACACGAGGGCCCCAAGCACCACAGCCCGCCTGGCTCTCCAACAGAGCCTGTTCACACCGCTCCCTCGCAGAGCCTGTCTACACGGCTACCCAGCACCACAGCCAAGCTCACCGGGCTACTCTGCCCAGCTCACCGGGCTCCCCTGCACAGCACACGGGGCCCCATAGCACAGCACACGGGGCTTCCCAGCACCACAGCCCGCCTGGCTGTCCAGCAGAGCCTGTTCAAACCACTCCCCAGCTGAGCCTGTCCACGCGGCTCCCCAGCACCACAGCCAACCAAACCGGGCTCCCCAGCCCAGCTCAACGGGCTCCCCAGCACAGCTCACCGGGCTCCCCAGCCCAGCTCACCGGACTACCCAGCACAGCACACGGGGCTCCACATCACAGCACACGGGGGCCCCCAGCACAGCACACGGGGCCCCCCAGCACCACAGCCCCCCTGGCTCTCCATCAGAGCCTGTCCACACCGCTCCCCAGCAGAGCCTGTCCACACGGCTCCCCAGCACCACAGCCCAGCACAAGGGGCTCCCCAGCCCAGCTCAACGGACTCCCCAGCACAGCACACGAGGGCCCCAAGCACCACAGCCCGCCTGGCTCTCCAACAGAGCCTGTTCACACCGCTCGCTAGCAGAGCCTGTCTACACGGCTACCCAGCACCACAGCCAAGCTCACCGGGCTACTCTGCCCAGCTCACCGGGCTCCCCAGCACAGCACACGGGGCCCCACAGCACAACACACGGGGCTTTCCAGCACCACAGCCCGCCTGGCTATCCAGCAGAGCCTGTTCAAACCACTCCCCAGCAGAGCCTGTCCATGCGGCTCCCCAGCACCACAGCCAAGCACACCGGGCTACCCAGCCCAGCTCAACGGGCTCCCCAGCACAGCTCACCGGGCTCCCCAGCCCAGCTCAACGGGCTCACAAGCACAGCCCACGGGGGCCCCCAACACCACAGCCCGCCTGGCTTTCCATCAGAGCCTGTTCACACCGCTTCCCAGCAGAGCCGGTCCACACGGCTCCCCAGCAGCACACCCTAGGACACCGGGCTTGCCATCACAGCACACGGGGGCCCCCAGCACCACAGCCCGCCTGGCTCTCCAGCAGAGCCTTTTCAAACCACTCCCCAGCACAGCCTGTCCACACGCCTCCCCAGCAGCACAGCCCAGCACACCGGGCTCCCCAGCCCAGCTCACCGGGCTCCCCAGCAAAGCACAAGGGGGCCCCTAACACAACAGCCCGCCTGGCTCTCCATCATAGCCTGTTCAAACCATTCCCCAGAAGAGACTGTCCATACGGCTCCCCAGCAGCACAGCCCTGCACACCGGGCTCCCCAGCACAGCACACGGGGGCCCCCAGCACCAAAGCCCGCCTTGCTCTCCATCAGAGACTGTTCACACCGCTCCCCAGCAGAGCCTGTTCACTCCGCTCCCCAGCAGAGCCTGTCTACACGGCTCCCCAGCACCACAGCCAAGCACACCGGGCTCCCCACCCAGCTCACCGGGCTCCCCAGCATAGCACACGGGGCCCCCAAGCACCACAGCCCGCCTGGCTCCCCAGAAGAGCCTGTTCAAACCACTCCCCAGCAGTCCCTGTCCACACGGCTCCCCAGCAGCACAGCCTAGCACAGCGGGCTCCCCGGCCAAGCTCACCGGGCTCCCTGGCACAGCACACGGGGGCCACCAGCACCACATCCCACCTGGCTCTCCATCATGGCCTGTTCACACCACTAACCAGCAGAGCCTATTGAAACCACTCCCCAGCAGAGCCTGTCCACACGGCTCCCCAGCAGCACAGCCCAGCACACCGGGCTCCCCGGCCAGGCTCAACGGTCTCCCCAGCACAGCACACGGGGCCCCCCAGCAGAGCCTGTCTACACGGTTGGCCAGCACAACAGCCCAGCACACCGGGCTCGCCAACCAAGCTCACCGGGCTCCCCAGCACCACACACGGGGGCCCCCAGCACCACGGCCCGCCTGGCTCTCCATCAGAGCCTGCTCACACAGCTCCGCAGCAGAGCCGGTCTACACGGTTCGCCAGCACCACAGGCCAGCACACCGGGCTCCCCAGCCAAGCTCAACGGGCTCCCGAGCACAGCACACGGGGGCCCCCAGCACCACAGCCCGCCTGGCTCTCCATCAGAGCCTGTTCACACCGCTCCCCAGCAGAGCATGTCTTCACGGTTCGCAAGCACCACAGCCCAGCACACCGGGCTCCCCAGCACAGCACACGAATGCCCCCAG
This sequence comes from Dascyllus trimaculatus, assembly GCA_024666655.1. Taxonomy (NCBI): domain Eukaryota; kingdom Metazoa; phylum Chordata; class Actinopteri; family Pomacentridae; genus Dascyllus; species Dascyllus trimaculatus. The sequence continues at coordinate 85,212 of JAMOIN010001019.1, forward strand.
CACCACAGCCCGCCTGGCTCTCCAGCAGAGCCTACTCACAGCGCTCCCCAGCAGAGCCTGTCCACACTGCTCCCCAGCAGCACAGCCCAGCACACCGGGCTCCCAAGCCCAGCTCAACGGGCACCCCAGCAAAACACACGAGGGCTCTCCGCACCACAGCCCGCCTGTCTCTCCATCAGAGCCTGTTCACACCGCTCCCCAGAAGAACCTGTCAACACGGCACCCCAGCAGCTCAGCCCAGCACACCGGGCTCCGCAGCCCAGCTCACCGGGCTTCCGAGCACAGCACACGGGGCCCCCCAGCACCACAGCCCGCCTGGCTCTCCATCAGAGCCTTATCACACCGCTTCCCAGCAGACCCTGACCATACGGCACCCCAGGAGCTCAGCCCAGTACACCGGGCCCCGCAGCCCAGCTCACCGGGCTACCGAGCACAGCACACGGGGGCCCCCCAGCACCACAGCCCGCCTGGCTCTCCAGCAGAGCCTGTTCAAACCACTCCCGAGAAGAGCCTGTCCACACGCCTCCCCAGCAGCACAGCCCAGCACACCGGGCTCCGCAGCCCAGCTCACCGGGATCCCCAGCAAAGCACACGGGGGCCCGCAACACCACAGCCCGCCTGGCTCTCCATCAGAGCCTGTTCAAACCATTCCCCAGCAGAGACTGTCCATACGGTCCCCAGCACCAGAGCCCAGCACACCGGCCTCCCCAGCACAGCACACGGGGCCCCCCAGCAATACAGCCTGCCTGGCTCTGCATCAGAGCCTGTTCAAACCACTCCACAGCAGAGCCTGTCTACACTGCTCCCCTGCACCACAGCCCAGAACACCGGGCTTCCCAGCCAAGCTCAACGGGCTCCTGAGCACAGCACACGGGGGCCCCCAGCACCACAGCCGGCCTGGCTCTCCATCAGAGCCTGTTTACACCCGTCCGCAGCAGAGCTTGTCTACACGGCTCCCAGGCACAAAAGCCCAGCTCACCGGGCTCACCAGCCCAGCTCACAGGGCTCCCCAGCACAGCACACGGGGCCCCCCAGCACCACAACCTGCCTGGCTCTCCAGCAGATCCTGTTCAAACCACTCCCCAGCAGAGCCTGTCCACACGGCTCCCCAGCACCACAGCCCGCCTGGCTCTCCAGCAGAGCCTGTTCAAACCAGTCCCCGGCAGAGCCTGTCTACACGGCTCCCCAGCACCACAGCCCAGCACACCGGGCTCCCCAGCCCAGCTCAACGGGCTCCTCAAGACAGAACAAGGGTCCCCCCAGCACCACAGCCCGCCTGGCTCTCCATCAGAGCCTGTCCACACCGCTCCTGAGCAGAGCCTGTCCACACGGCTCCCCAGCACCACAGCCCTGCACACCGGGCTCCCCAGCCCAGCTCACCGGGCTCCCCATCACAGCACACCGGGGGCCCCAGCACCACAGCCCGCCTGGTTCTCCATTAGAGCCTGTTCACACCGCTCCCCACCAGAGCCTGTCCACAAGGCTCCGCAGCACCACAGCCCAGCACACCGGGCTCCCCAGACCAACTCACCGGGCTCCCGATCACGGCACACCGGGCCCACCAGCACCACAGCCCGCATGGCTGTCCAGCAGATCCTTTTCAAACCACTCCCCAGCACCTTTCCAGCTCCCCAGCATACCGGGCTCCCCAGCCCAGCTCAACGGGCTCCCCAGCACAGCACACGGGGCCCCCCAGCACCACAGCCCGCGTGGCTCTCCATCAGAGCCTGTTCACACCGCTCCCCAGAAGAGCCTGTCCACATGGCTCACCAGCAGCACAGCCCAGCAAACCGGGCTCCCCAGCCCAGCTCACCGTGCTCCCCAGCACAGCACACGGGGGCCCCCAGCACCACAGCCCGCCTGACTCTCCATCAGAGCCTGTTCACACCGCTCCCCAACAGAGCCTGTCCACACGGCTCCCCAGCACCACAGCCCAGCACACCGGGCTCTCCAGCCCAAATCAACGGGCTCCCCAGCACAGAACACGGGGCCCCCAAGCACCACAGCCAGTCTGGCTCTCCATCAGAGCCTGTCCACAGCGCTCCCCAGCAGAGCCTGTCCACACGGCTCCCCAGCACCACAGCCTAGCACACCGGGCACCCCAGCCCAGCTCACAGGGCTCCCCAGCACAGCACACGGGGGCCCCCCGCACCACAGCCCGCCTGGCTCTCCAGCAGAGCCTTTTCAAGCCACTCCCAAGCAGAGCCTGTCCACACGGCTCCCCAGATGCACAGCCCAGCACACCAGGCTCCCCAGCCCAGCTCACCGGGCTCCACAGCACAGCACACGTGGGCCCCCAGCACCACAGCCCGCCTGGCTCTCCATCACAGCCTGTTCACAAAGCTGCCCAGAAGAGCCTGTCTACACGGCTCGCCAGCAGCCCCGCACACCGCAGCACAGCCCGCCTGGCTCTCCATCAGAGCCTGTTCACACCGCTCCCCAGCAGACCCTGTCCACACGGCACCCCAGCAGCTCAGCCCAGCACACCGGGCTCCGAAGCCCAGCTCACCGGGCTTCCGAGCACAGCACACGGGGCCCCCCAGCACAACAGCCAGCCTGGCTCTCCATCAGAGCCTTTTCACACCGCTTCCCAGCAGACCCTGTCCACACGGCACCCCAGCGGCTAAGTCCAGCACACCGGGCTCCCCAGTCCAACTCAACTGGCCCCCCAGCACAGCACAAGGGGCCCCCCAGCACCACAACCCGCCTGGCTCTCCATCAGTGCCTGTTCACACCGCTCCCCAGCAGAGCCTGTTCACACCGCTCCCCAGCAGAGCCTGCCTACACGGCTACCCAGCACCACAGCCCAGCACACTGGGCTCCCCAGCCCAGCTCACCCGGCTCCCCAGCACAGAAAAGGGGGCCCCCAAGCACAACAGCCCGCCTGGCTCTCCATCAGAGCCTGTTCAAACAACTCCCATGCAGAGCCTGTCCACACGGCTCCCCAGCAGCACAGCCCAGCACACCGGGCTCCCCAGCACAGCACACGGGGGACCCCAGCACAGCACACGGGGGCCCAAAGCACTACAGCCCGCCTGCTCTCCATTAGAGCCTTTTCACACCGCTCCCCAGCATAGCCTGTCAACACGGCTCCCCAGCAGCACAGCCCAGCACACCGGGCTCCCCAGCCCAGCTCACCGGGCTCCCCAGCACAGCACACGGGGGCCCCCAGCACCACAGCCCGCCTGGCTCTCCATCAGAGCCTGTTCACACGGCTCCCCAGCACAGCCTGTCCACACGGCTCACCAGCACCACAGCCCATCACACCGGCCTCCCCAGCACAGCACACGGGGCCCCCCAGCAATACAGCCTGCCTGGCTCTGCATCAGAGCGTGTTGAAACCACTCCACAGCAGAGCCTGTCTACACTGCTCCCCAGCACTACAGCCCAGCACACAGGGCTTCCCAGCCAAGCTCAACGGGCTCCTGAACACAGCACACGGGGGCCCCCAGCACCACAGCCCGCCTGGCTCTCCATCAGAGCCTGTTCACACCCGTCGGCAGCTGACCCTGTCTACACGGCTCCCCAGCACAAAAGCCCAGCTCACCGGGCACCCCAGCCCAGCTCACAGGGCTCCCCAGCACAGCACACTGGGCCCCCCAGCACCACAGCCTGCCTGGCTCTCCAGCAGAGCCTGTTGAAACCACTCCCAAGCACAGCCTGTCCACACGGCTCCCCAGCACCACAGCCCGCCTGGCTCTCCAGCAGAGACTGTTCAAACCAGTCCCCAGCAGAGCCTGTCCACACGGCTCCCCAGCACCACAGCCCAGCACACCGGGCTCCTCGGCCCAGCTCACCGGGCTCCCCAGCACAGCACACGGGGGCCCCCATCACCACATCCGGCCTGGCTCTCCATCAGTGCCTGTTCACACCGCTCCCCAGCAGAGCCTGTTCACACCGCTCCCCAGCAGAGCATGTCTACACGGCTCCCCAGCACCACAGCCCAGCACACTGGGCTCCCCAGCCCAGCTCAACGGACTCCCCAGCACAGCACACGGGGGCCCCCAGCACCACAGCCCGGCTGGCTCTCCATTAGAGCCTTTTCACACTGCTCCCCTGCAGAGCCTGTCTACACGGCTCCCCAGCAGCACAGCCCAGCACACCGCAGCACAGCCCGCCTGGCTCTCCAGCAGAGCCTTTTCACACCGCTCCCCAGCAGAGCCTGTCCACGCGGCTCACCAGCAGCACAGCCCAGCACACCGGGCTCCACTGCACAGCACACGGTGCCCCAAAGCACCACAGCCCGCCTGGCTCTAAAGCAGAGCCTGTTCAAACCACTCCCCAGTAGGGCCTGTCCACACGGCTCCCCAGCACCACAGCCCAACACACCGGGCTCCCCAGCCCCGCTCAACGGGCTCCCCAGCACAGCACACGGGGCCCCCCAGCACCACAGCCCGCGTGGCTCTCCATCAGAGCCTGTTCACACCGCTCCCCAGAAGAGCCTGTCTACACGGCTCCCCATCACCACAGCCCAGCACACCGGGCTCCCCAGCCCACCTCACCGGGCTCCCCAGGACAGCACACGGGGCCCGCTAGCACCACAGCCCGCCTGGCTCTCCATCAGAGCCTGGTCACAGCGCTCCGCAGCAGAGCCTGTCTACACTGCTCCCCAGCACCACAGCCCAGCACACAGGGCTCCCCAGCCCAGCTCACCGGGCTCCCAAGAACTGCACACGGCGCCCCCCAGCACCACAGCTCGCCTGGCTCTCGAGCAGAGCCTGTTCAAACCACTCCCCAGCAGAGCCTGTCCACACGGCTCCCCAGGACCACAGCCCAGCACACCGGGCTCCCCAACCGAGCTCAACGAGATCCCCAGCACAGCACACGTGGCCACCCAGCACCACATCCCGCCTGGCTCTCCATCAGAGCCTGTTAACTCCGCTCCCCAGCATAGCCTGTTCAAACCACTCCCCAGCAGAGCCTGTAGACACGGCTCCCCAGCACCACAGCCCAGCACACCGGGCTCCCCAGCCCAGCTCAACGGGCTCCCCAGCACAGAACACGGGGCCCCCCAGCACAGCACACGGGGCTTCCCAGCACAACAGCCTGCCTGGCTCTCCATCAGAGCCTGTTCACTCCGCTCCCCAACAGAGCCTTTTCAAACCACTCGCCAGCAGAGCCTGTCCACACGGCTCCCAAGCACCACAGCCCAGCAAACCGGGGGACCCCAGCCAAGCACACCGGGCTCCTCAGCCCAGCTCACAGGGCTCCCCAGCACAGCACACGGGGGCCCCCAACACCACAGCCCGCCTGGCTATCCAGCAGGGCCTTTTCAATCCACATGCCAGCAGAGCCTGTCCACACGGCTCCACAGCACCAAAGCCCAACACACCGGGGGACCCCAGCCCAGCTAAACGGGCTCCCCAGCACAGCACACGGGGCCCCCCAGCACCACAGCCCTCCTGGCTCTCCATCAGACCCTGTTCACACCGCTCCACAGCAGAGCTTGTCTACACGGCTCCCCATCACCACAGCCCAGCTCACCGGGCTCCCCAGCACCACAGCCCGCCTGGCTGTCCATCAGAGCCTGTACAACCCGCTCCCCAGCAGAGCCTGTCAACACTGCTCCGCAGCACCACAGCCCAGCACACCGGGCTCCCCAGCCCAACTCACTGGGCTCCCGATCACGGCACACCGGGCCCCCCAGCACCAAAGCCCGCCTGGCTGTCCAGCAGATCCTTTTCAAACCACTCCCCAGCAATATCCTTTCCACACTTCTCCCCAGCAGCACAGCCCAGCATACCGGGCTCCCCAGCCCAGCTCAACGGGCTCCCCAGCACAGCACACGGGGGCCCCCAGCACCACAGCCCGCGTGGCTCTCCATCAGAGCCTGTTCACACCGCTCCCCAGAAGAGCCTGTCTACACGGCTCCCCAGAACCACAACTCAGCACACTGGGCTCCCCAGCACAGCACATGGGGGCCCCCAGCACCACAGCCTGCCTGGCTCTCCAACAGAGCCTGTTCACACCGCTCCCCAGCTGAGCCTGTCTACACGGCTCCCAAGCACCACTGCCCAGCACACCGGGCTCCCCAGCCAAGCTCACAGGGCTGCCCAGCACAGCACACGGGGCCCCCCAGCACCACAGCCCGCCTGGCTCTCCTTCAGAGCCTGTACAACCCTCTCCCCAGCAGAGCCTGTCCACACGGCTCCCCAGCACCACAGCCCAACACACCGGGCTCCCAAGCACAGCACACGCGGGGCCCCAGCACCACAGCCCGCCTGGCTCTCCATTAGAGCCTGTCTACACGGCTCCCCAGCACCACAGCCCAGCACACCGGGCTCCCCAGCCAAGCTCACCGGGCTCCCCAGCACAGCACACGGGGCCCCTCAGCACCACAGCCCGAATGGCTCCCCAGCAGAGCCTGTCTTCACGGCTCCCCAGCACCACAGCCCAGCACACCGGTCTCCCCAGCCAAGCTCAACGGGCTCCCCAGCACAGCACACGCGGGCCCCCAGCACCACAGCCCGCCTGGGTCTCCATCAGAGCCTGTTCACAGCGCTCCGCAGCAGAGCCTGTCAACACAGCTCCCCAGCACCACAACCCTGCAAACCGGGCTCCCTAGCCCAGCTCACGAATCTCCCCAGCAGGGCAAACGGGGCCCCCAAGCACAACAACCCGCCTGGCTGTCCAGCAGAGCCTTTTCAAGGCACTCCCCAGCAGACCCGGTCCACACGGGTCCCCAGCTCCACAGCCCAGCACACCGGGCTCCCCAGCCAAGCTTAACGGGCTCCCCAGCACAGCATACGGGGAACCCCAGCACCACAGCCCGCCAGGCTCTCCATCAGAGCCTGTTCACACCGCTCCCCTGCAGAGCCTGTCCACACGGCTCCCCAGCACCACAGCCCAGCACACCGGTCTCCCCAGCCCAGCTCAACGGGCTCCCCAACACAGCACACGGGGGCCCCCAGCACCACCGCCCGCCTGGCAATCCAGCAGACCCTTTTCAAACCACTCCCCAACAGAACCTTTCCACAAGGCTCCCCAGCACAACAGCCCAACACACCGGGCTCCGAAGCCCAGCTCAACGGGCTCCCCTGCACAGCACACGGGGCCCCCCAGCACCACAGCCTGCCTGGCTCTCCAGCAGAGGCATTTCACACAGCTCCCCAGCAGAGCCTGTCAACACGGCTCCAAAGCAGCACAGCCCAGCACACCGGGCTCCTCAGCCCAGCTCACTGGGCTCCCGAGCACAGCACACGGGGGCCCCAAGCACCACAGTCCGCCTGGCTCTCCAGCAGAGCCTGTTCACACCGCTCCCCAGCAGACCCTGTAAACACGGCTCCCCAGCACCACAGCCCAGCACATTGGGCTCCACAACCCACCTCACCGGGCCCCCCAACACATCACACGGGGGCCCCCAGCATCACAGCCCGCCAGGCTCTCCATCAGAGCCTGTTCAAACCACTCCCCAGCAGAGCCTGTCCACACGGCTCCCCAGCAGAGCCTGTCCACACGGCTCCCCAGCACCACAGCCCAGAACACCGGGCTCCCCAGCACAGCACATGGGGCCCCCCAGTACCACAGCCCGCCTTGCTCTCCGTCAGGGCCTGTTCAACCCTCTTCCCAGCAGAGCCTGTTCACACCGCTCCCCAGCTGAGCCTGTCCACACGGCTCCCCAGCACCTCAGCCCAGCACACCGGGCTCCCCAGAACAGCACACCGGGCCCCCAAGCACCACAGCCCGCCTGGCTCTCCATCAGAGACTGTTCACACCGCTCCCCAGCAGAGACTGTTCACACCGCTCCCCAGCACAGCCTGTCTACACGGTTCCCCAGCAGCAAAGCCCAGCATACCGGGCTCCCCAGCCCTGCTTACCGGGCTCCCCAGCACTGGACACGGGGGCACCCAGAACCACAGGCCGCCTGGCTCTCCAGCAGAGCCTGTTAACACTGCTCCCCAGTAGAGCCTGTCCACAGGGCTCCCCAGCAGCAGAGCCCAGCACACCGGGCTCCCCAGCCGATGTCACCGGGCTCCCCAGCAAGGCACACGGGCCCCCCAGCACCACAGCCCGCCTGGCTCTCCAGCAGAGCCTGTTCACACCGCTCTGCAGCAGAGCCTGTCCACACGGCTCCCCAGCACCACAGCCCAGCACACCGCAGCACAGCCCACCTGGCTCTCCATCAGTGCCTGTTCACACCGCTCCCCATCACAGCCTGTCTACACGGCTCCCCAGCAGCACAGCCCAGCTCACCGGGCTCCCCAGCACAGCACACGGGAGCCCCCAGCACCACAGCCCGCCTGGCTCTCCATCAGAGCCTGTTCAAACCACTCCCCAGCAGAGCCTGTCCACAGGGCTCCCCAGCAGCAGAGCCCAGCACACCGGGCTCCCCAGCCCAGCTCACCGGGCTCCCCAGCACAGCACACGGGGGCCCCCAACACCACAGCCCACCTGGCTCTCCATCAGTGCCTGTTCACACGGCTCCCCATCAGAGCCTGTATACACGGCTCCCAAACACAACAGCCCAGCACAACGAGCTCCCCAGCACAGCTCACCGGGCTCCCCAGCACAGCACACGGGGCCCCCCAGCACCACAGCCCGAATGGCTCCCCAGCAGAGCCTTTCGACACGGCTCCCCAGCACCACAGGCCAGCACACCGGGCTCCATAACCGATATCACCGGGCTCCGCAGCACAGCACACGGGGCCCCCCAGCACCACAGCCCGGCACACCGGGCTCCCCTGCCCATCTTACCGGGCTCCCCACCACAGCACACGGTGGCTCCCAGCACCACAGCCCGCCTGGCTTTCCATCAGAGCCTGTTCAACCCTCTCCCCAGCAGAGCCTGTCCACACGGCTCCCCAGCAGCACAGCCCAGCGAACTGGCCTCCACAGCCCAGTACACGGGGGCCCCTAGCACAGCACACGGGGGCCTCCAGCAAACCACACGGGGCCCCCCTGCACCACAGCCCGCTAGGCTCTGCAGCAGAGCCTGTCCACACGGCTCCCCACCACCACAGCCCAGCACACCGGGCTCCCCAGCCCAGCTCAACGAGCTCCCCAGCACTGCACACGGGGGCCCACAGCACCACAGCCCGCCTGGCTGTCCAGCAGAGCTTGTTCAGACGGCTCTCCATCAGAGCCTGTTCACACCGCTCCGCAGCAGAGCCTGTCCACATGGCTCCCCAGCACCACAGCCCAGCACACCGGGCTCCCCAGCCCAGCTCACCGGGCTCCTGACAAAAGCACACGGGGGCCCAAAGCACCACAGCCCGCCTGGCTGTCCAGCAGAGCCTGTTCAGACGGCTCTCCATCAGAGCCAGTTCACACCGCTCCCCTCAGAGCCTGTTCACACCGCTCACCAGCAAATCCTGTCTGCACGGCTCCCCAGCACCAAAGCCCAGCACACCGGGAAGCGCAGCCCAGCTCACCATGCCCCCCAGCACAGCACATGGGGGCCCCCAGCACCACAGCCCGCCTGGCTTTCCATCAGAGCCTTTTCACACCTCTCCCCAGCAGAGCCTGTCCACACGGCTTCCCAGCACATCAGCCAAGCACACCGGGCTCCCCAGCACAGCTCAACGGGCTCACCAGCACAGCACACGGGGTCCACCACCACCACAGCCTTCCTGGCTCTCCATCAGAGCCTGTTCACATCGCTCCCCAGAAGAACCTCTCCACACGGCTCCCTAGCACCACAGCCCAGCACACCGGGCTCCCCAGGCCATGTCACCGGGCTCCCCAGCACGGCACACGGGGCCCCCCAGCACAACAGCCCGCCTGGCTGTTCTGCAGAGCCTGTTCAAACCACTTCCCAGCAGAGCTTGTCCACACGGCTCCCCAGCACCACAGCCCAGCACACCTGGCTCCCCAGCCCAGCTCAAAGGGCTCCCCAGCAAAGCACACGGGGCCCCCCAGGAGAGCCTGTCTACACGGTTGGCCAGCACCACTGTCCAGTACACCGGGCTCCCCAGCCCAGCTGACCGGGCCCCCCAGCACAGCACACGGGGCCCCCCAGCACCACAGCCCGCCTGACTCTCCATCAGAGCCTGTTCAACCCTCTCCCCATCAGAGCCTGTCCACACGGCTTCCCAGCACCACAGCCCAGCACACCGGGTTCCGAAGCCCAGCTCACTGGGCTCCCGAGCACAGCACACGGGGGCCCCCAGCACCACAGTCCGGCTTGCTCTCCATCAGAGCCTTTTCACACCGCTCCCCGGCAGAGCCTGTCCACACGGCTCGCCAGCAGCACAGCCCAGCACACCGGGCTCCCCAGCCCAGCTCACCAGGGTCCCCAGCACAGAACACGGGGCCCCCCGGCACCACAGCCCGCCTGGCACTCCAGCAGAGCCTGTTCAAACCACCCCCCAGAAGAGCCTGTCCACACAGCTCCCCAGCACCACAGGCCAGCACACCGTACTCCCCAGCGCTGCTCACCATGGCCCCCAGCCCAGCTCAACGGGCTCCCCAGCACAGCACACCGGGCCCCCCAGGCACAGCACACGGGGCTTCCCAGCACAACAGCCCTCCTGGCTCTCCATCAGAGCCTGTCCACACGGCTCCCCAGCAGAGCCTGTCCACACGGCTCCCCAGCACCACAGCCCAGTACACCGGGCTCCCCAGCACAGCACACGGGGCCCTCCAGCACCACAGCCCGCCTTGCTCTCCATTAGGGCCTGTTAAACCCTCTTCCCAACAGAGACTGTTCACACCACTCCCCAGCAGAGCCTGTTCACACCGCTCCCCAGCACAGCCTGTCTACACAGCTCCCCAGCACCACAGCCCAGCACACCGGGATCCCCAGCCCAGCTCAATGGGCTCCAGACCAAAGAACACGGGGGCCCCCAGCACCACAGCCCGCCTGGCTCTCCATCTGAGCCTGTTCACTCCGCTCCCCAGCAGAGCCTGTTCAAAACAGTCCCCTAGAGAGCTTGTCCACACGGCTCCCCAGCACCACAGCCCAGCTCACCGGGCTCTCCAGCACTGCACACGGGGCCCCCCAGCACCACAGCCCGCCGGGCTCTCGAGCAGAGCCTGTTCAAACCATCCCCAGCACAGCCTGTCCACACGACTTCACAGCACCACAGCCCAGCACACCAGGTGCCCCATCCCAGCTCACCGGGCTCCCCAGGACAGCACACGGGGGCCCCCACCAACACAGCCCGCCTGGCTGTCCAGCAGAGCCTGTTCACACCGCTCCCCAGCAGAGCCTGCCCACACGGCTCCCCAGCACAATAGCCCAGCACACGGGGTTCCCGAGCCCAGCTCACCGGGGTCCCCGACACAGCACACGGGGGCCCCCAGCACCACAGCCCGCCTGACTCTCCATCAGAGCCTGTTAAACCCTCTCCCCATGAGAGCCAGTCCACACGGCTTCCCAGCACCACAGCCCAGCACACCGGGATCCTCAGCCCAGCTCACCGGGCACCCCAGCACAGCACAGGGGGGCCCCCAGCACCACATCCCGCCTGGCTCTCCTGCAGAGCCTTCTCAAACCACTCCCCAGAACAGCCTGTCCACACGGCTCCCCAGCACCACAGCCCAGCACACCGGGGTCCCCAGCACGGCACACGCGGCCCCCCAGCACCATAGCCCGCCTGGCTCTCCATCAGAGCCTGTTCACACCGCTCCGCAGCAGAGCCTGTCTACACGGCTCCCCATCACCACAGTGCAGCACACCGGGCTCCCCAGCAACACAGCCCAGCACACGGGGCTCCCCAGCCCAGCACACCGGGCCCCCCGGCACAACACACGGGGCCCCCCAGCACCACAGCCCGAATGGCTCGTCAGAAGACCCTGTCTACACGGCTCCCCATCACCACAGTCCAGCACACCGGGCTCCCCAGCACCACAGCCCAGCACACGGGGTTCCCCAGCCCAGCTCACCGGGCTCCCAAGCACAGCACACGGGGGCCCCCAGCACCACAGCCCGCCTGGCTCTCCAGAAGAGCCTGTGCAAACCAATCCCCACCAGAGCCTGTCCACACGGCTACCCAGCACAGCAGCCTAGCACACCGGGCTCCCCAGCACAGCTCAACGGGCTCACCAGCACAGCACACGGGGCCCACCAGCACCACAGCCCCGCCTGGCTCTCCATCAGAGCCTGTTCAACCCTCTCCCCATCAGAGCCTGTCCACACGGCTTCCCAGCACCACAGCCCAGAACACTGGGATCCTAAGCCCAGCTCACTGGGCTCCCGAGTACAGCACACGGGGGCCCCCAGCACCACAGCCCGGCTGGCTCTCCATCAGAGCCTTTTCATACCGCTCCCCGGCAGAGCCTGTCCACACGGCTCCCCAGCGGCACAGCCCAGCACACCGGGCTCCCCAGCCCAGTTCACTAGGGTCCCCAGCACAGAACACGGAGCCCCCCCGGCAACACAGCCTGCCTGGCTCTCCAGCAGAGCCTGTTCAAACCACCCCCCAGCATAGCCTGTCCACACGGCGCCCCAGCACCACAGCCCAGCACACCGGGCTCCCCAGCCAGGCTCAACGGACTCCCCAGCACAGCACACGGGGCCCCCCAGCAGAGCCTTTCTACACGGTTGGCCAGCACCACAGCCCAGCACACCGGGCTCCCCAGCCCAGCTCACCGGGCTCCGCAGCAAAGCACACGAGGGCCCCCAGCACCACAGCCCGCCTGGCTCCCCAGCAGAGCCTCTTCACACAGCTCCCCAGGAAAGCCTGTCCACACGGCTCCCCAGCAGCATAGCCCATAACACCGGGCTCCGCAGCACAGCACACGGGGCCCCCCAGCACCACAGCCCAGCACACCGGGCTCCCCAGCCCCGCTCACCGGGCTCCTGAGCACAGCTCACGGGGGCCCCCAGCACCACAGACCGCCTGGCTCTCCATCAGGGCCTGTTCACACCCCTCCGCAGCAGAGCCTGTCTCCACGGGTCCCCAGCACAAAAGCCCAGCACACCGGACTTCCCAGCCCAGCTCACGGGGCTCCCCAGCACAGCACACGGGGCCCCCCAGCACCACAGCCGGCCTGGCTCTCCAGCAGAGCCTGTTCAAACCACTCCCCAGCAGAGCCTGTCCACACGGCTCCCCAGCACAACAGCCCGCCTGATTCTCCAGCAGAGCCTGTTCACACTGCTCCCCAGCAGAGCCTGTCTACACGGCTCCCCAACAGCACCGCCCAGCACACCGGGCTCCTCTGCCCAGCCCACCGAGCTCCGCAGCACCACAGCCCTCCTGGCTCTCCCTCAGAGCCTGTTCAAACCACTCCCCAAGAGAGCGTTTCCACACGGCTCCCCAGCACCACAGCCCAGCACACTGGGCTCCCCAGCCCAGCTCAACGGACTCCCCAGCACAGCACACGGGGGCCCCCAGCACCACAGCCCGGCTGGCTCTCCATTAGAGCCTTTTCACACTGCTCCCCTGCAGAGCCTGTCTACACGGCTCCCCAGCAGCACAGCCCAGCACACCGCAGCACAGCCCGCCTGGCTCTCCAGCAGAGCCTTTTCACACCGCTCCCCAGCAGAGCCTGTCCACGCGGCTCACCAGCAGCACAGCCCAGCCCACCGGGCTCCCCTGCACAGCACACGGGGCCCCACAGCACCACAGCCCGCCTGGCTCTCCATCAGAGCCTGTTCACACCGCTCCCCAGCAGAGCCTGTCTACACGGATCCCCATCACCACAGCCCAGCACACCGGGCTCCCCGGCCCAGCCCACCGGGCTCCCCGGCCCAGCCCACCGGGCTCCCCAGCACAGCACACGGCCCCCCCAGCACCACAGCCCGCCTGGCTCTAAAGCAGAGCCTGTTCAAACCACTCCCCAGCAGAGCCTGTCCACCCGGCTCCCCAGCAGCACAGCCCAGCACACCGGGCTCCTCAGCCCAGCTCACCGGGCTCCCCAGCACAGCACACGGGGGCCCCCAGTACCACAACCCGCCTGGCAATCCAGCAGACCCTGTTCAAACCACTCCCCAGCAGAGCCTGTCCACAAGGCTCCCCAGCACCACAGCCCAACACACAGGGCTCCGAAGCCTAGCTCAACGGGCTCCGCAGCACAGCACACGGGTCCCCCCAGACCACAGCCCGCCTGGCTCTCCAGCAGAGCCTGTTCACACCGCTCCCCAGCAGAGCCTGTCCACGCGGCTCACCAACAGCACAGCCCAGCACACCGGGCTCCCCTGCACAGCACACGGGGCCCCACAGCACAACAGCCCGCCTGGCTCTCCAGCAGAGCCTGTTCAAACCACTCGCCAGCAGAGCCTTTCCACACGGCTCCCCAGCAGCAGAGCCCAGCACACCGGTCACCCCAACCCAGCTAACCGGGCTCCCCAGCACAGAACACGGGACACCCCAGCACCACAGCTCGCCTGGCTCTCCATCAGAGACTGTTCACACCGCTCCCCAGCAGAGCCTGTTCACTCCGCTCCCCAGCAGAGCCTGTCTACACGGCTCCCCAGCACCACAGCCAAGCACACCGGGCTCCCCACCCAGCTCACCGGGCTCCCCAGCATAGCACACGGGGCCCCCAAGCACCACAGCCCGCCTGGCTCCCCAGAAGAGCCTGTTCAAACCACTCCCCAGCAGTCCCTGTCCACACGGCTCCCCAGCAGCACAGCCTAGCACAGCGGGCTCCCCGGCCAAGCTCACCGGGCTCCCTGGCACAGCACACGGGGGCCACCAGCACCACATCCCACCTGGCTCTCCATCATGGCCTGTTCACACCACTAACCAGCAGAGCCTATTGAAACCACTCCCCAGCAGAGCCTGTCCACACGGCTCCGCAGCAGCACAGCCCAGCACACCGGGCTCCCCGGCCAGGCTCAACGGTCTCCCCAGCACAGCACACGGGGCCCCCCAGCAGAGCCTGTCTACACGGTTGGCCAGCACCACAGCCCAGCACACCGGGCTCCCCAGCCCAGCTCACCGGGCTCCGCAGCACAGCACACGGGGCCGCCCAGCACCACAGCCCAGGACACCGGGCTCCCCAGCACAGCACACGGGGGCCCCCAGCAACACAGCCCGCCTGGCTCTCCAGCAGAGCCTGTTCAAAACACTACCCAGCAGAGCCTATCCACACGGCTCCCCAGCAGCACAGCCCAGCACACCGGGCTCCCCAGCACAGCACACGGGGGCCCCCAGCACAGCACACGGGGGCCCAAAGCACTACAGCCCGCCTGCTCTCCATTAGAGCCTTTTCACACCGCTCCCCAGCATAGCCTGTCAACACGGCTCCCCAGCAGCACAGCCCAGCACACCGGGCTCCCCAGCCCAGCTCACCGGGCTCCCCAGCACAGAACACGGGGCCCCTCAGCACCACAGCCCGCCTGGCTCTACAGCAGAGCCTGTTCAAACTACTCCCCAGCAGAGCCTGTACACAAGGCTCCCCAGCAGAACAGCCTTGCACACCGGGCTCCCCAGCCCAGCTCAACGGGCTACCCAGCACAGCACACGGGGCCCCCCAGCACCACAGCCCGCCTGGCTCTCCAGCAGAGCCTATTCACAATGCTCCCCAACAGAGCCAGTCCACACGGCTCCCCATCAGCACAGCCCAGCACACCGGGCTCCCCAGCCCAGCTCACCGGGCTCCGCAGCACAGCACACGGGGCCGCCCAGCACCACAGCCCAGGACACCGGGCTCCCCAGCACAGCACACGGGGGCCCCCAGCAACACAGCCCGCCTGGCTCTCCAGCAGAGCCTGTTCAAAACACTACCCAGCAGAGCCTATCCACACGAATCCCCAGCAGCACAGCCCAGCACACCGGGCTCCCCAGCACAGCACACGGGGGCCCCCTGCACAGCACATGGGGACCCCCAACACCACAGCCCGCCTAGCTTTCCATCAGAGCCTGTTCACACCGCTCCTCAGCAGAGCCGGTCCACACGGCTCCCCAGCAGCACACCCTAGGAAACCGGGCTCCCCAGCCCAGCTCACCGGGCTCCCCAGCACAGCACACGGGGGCCCCAAGAACCACAGGCCGCCTGGCTCTCCAGCAGAGCCTTTTATCACCGCTCCACAGTAGAGCCTGTCCACAGGGCTCCCCAGCAGCACAGCCAAGCACACCGGGCTCCACAGCCGATCTCACCAGGCTACCCAGCAAGGCACACGGGGCCCCCCAGCACCACAGCCCGCCTGGCTCTCCAGCAGAGTCTTTTGAAACCACTCCCCAGCAGTGCCTGTTCACACCGCTCCCAGCAGAGCCTTTCTACACGGCTCCCCAGAAGCATAGCCCAGCCCACCGGGCTCCCCAGCCCAGCTCACCGTGCTCCGCAGCACAGCACACCTGGGCCCCCAGCACCACAGCCCAGCACACAGGGCTCCGAAGCCTAGCTCAACGGGCTCCCCAGCACAGCACACGGGGGCCCCCAGCTCAGCTCACCGGGCTCCCCTGAACCACAGCCCGCCTGGCTCTCCATCAGAGCCTGTTCAACCCTCTCCCCAGCAGAGCCTGTCCACACGGCTACCCAGCACCACAGCCCTTCACACCGGGCTCCCCAGCACAGCACACAGGGCCCCACAGCACCACAGCCCGCCTGGCTCTCCAGCAGAGACTGTTCAAACCACTCCCCAGCAGAGCCGGAACACACGGCTCCCCAGCAGCACAGCCCAGCACACTGGCCTCCCAAGCCCAACTCACCCGGCTCCCCAGCACAAAACACAGGGGCCCCCCAGCACCACAGCCCGCCTGGCTCTCCAGCAGAGCCTGTTCAAAACACTCCTCAGCAGATCCTATCCACACGGCTCCCCAGCAGCACACG
Source organism: Dascyllus trimaculatus (assembly GCA_024666655.1). Taxonomy (NCBI): domain Eukaryota; kingdom Metazoa; phylum Chordata; class Actinopteri; family Pomacentridae; genus Dascyllus; species Dascyllus trimaculatus. The sequence continues at coordinate 101,871 of JAMOIN010001019.1, forward strand.
GGGGCCCCCAGCACCACAGCCCGCCTGGCTCTCCAGCAGAACCTGTTCAAACCACTCCCCAGCACAGCATGTCCACACGCCTCCCCAGCAGCACAGCCCAGCACACCGGGCTGCCCAGCCCAGCTCAACGGGCTCCCCAGCACAGCACACGGGGCCCCCCAGCACCACAGCCCGCCTGGCTCTCCATCAGAGCCTGTTCACACTGCTCCCCAGCAGAGCCTGTCCACACGGCACCCAAGCACCACAGCCCAGCACACCGGGCTCCCCAGCCAAGCTCACCGGGCTCCACAGCACAGCACACAGGGCCCCACAGCACCACAGCCCGCCTGGCTCTCCAGCAGAGACTGTTCAAACCACTCCCAAGCAGAGCCGGAACACACGGCTCCCCAGCAGCACAGCCCAGCACACTGGCCTCCCAAGCCCAAATCACCCGGCTCCCCAGCACAAAACACAGGGGCCCCCCAGCACCACAGCCCGCCTGGCTCTCCAGCAGAGCCTGTTCAAAACACTCCTCAGCAGAGCCTGTCCACACGGCTCCCCAGCAGCACACGGGGGCCCCCAGCACCACAGCCCGCCTGGCTCTCCAGCAGAACCTGTTCAAACCACTCCCCAGCACAGCCTGTCCACACGCCTCCCCAGCAGCACAGCCCAGCACACCGGGCTGCCCAGCCAAGCTCACCGGGCTCCCCAGCAAAGCAAACCGGGGCCCCCAACACCACAGCCCGCCTGGTTCTCCATCAGAGCCTGTTCAAACCTTTCCCCAACAGAGACTGTCCGTACGGCTCCCCAGCAGCGCAGCCCTGCACACCGGGCTCCCCAGCCCAGCTAACCGGGCTCCCCAGCACAGCACACGGGGGCCCCCAGCATAACAGCCTGCCTTCCTCTCCAGCAGAGCCGGTTCACACAGCTCCCCAGCAGAGCCAGTATGCACGGCTCCCCAGCAGCACTGCCCAGAACACGAGGCTCCCCAGCCCAGCTCACCAGGCTCTACAGCACAACACACGGGGGCCCCCAGCACCACAGCCCGCCAGGCTCTGCAGCAGAGCCTGTCCACACGGCACCCAAGCACCACAGCCCAGCACACCGGGCTCCCCAGCCCAGCTCACCGGGCTCCACAGCACAGCACACAGGGCCCCACAGCACGACAGCCCGCCTGGCTCTCCAGCAGAGACTGTTCAAACCACTCCCCAGCAGAGCCTGTCCACATGGCTCCCCAGCAGAGCCTGTCCACAGGGCTCCCCAGCACCACAGCCCAGCACACCGGGCTCCCCAGCCCAGCTCATAGGGCTCGTCAGCACAGCACACGGGGGCCCCCAGCACCACGGCCGGCCTGGCTCTCCAGCAGAGCATGTTCAAACCACTCCCAAGCAGAGCCGGTACACACGGCTCCCCAGCAGCACAGCCCAGCACACTGGCCTCCCCAGCCCAAATCACCCGGCTCCCCAGCACAAAACACAGGGGCCCCCCAGCACCACAGCCCGCCTGGCTCTCCAGCAGAGCCTGTTCAAAACACTCCTCAGCAGATCCTGTCCACACGGCTCCCCAGCAGCACACGGGGGCCCCCAGCACCACAGCCCAAATGGCTCTCCAGCAGAACCTGTTCAAACCACTCCCCAGCACAGCCTGTCCACACGCCTCCCCAGCAGCACAGCCCAGCACACCGGGCTGCCCAGCCAAGCTCACCGGGCTCCCCAGCAAAGCAAACCGGGGCCCCCAACACCACAGCCCGCCTGGTTCTCCATCAGAGCCTGTTCAAACCTTTCCCCAACAGAGACTGTCCGTACGGCTCCCCAGCAGCGCAGCCCTGCACACCGGGCTCCCCAGCCCAGCTAACCGGGCTCCCCAGCACAGCACACGGGGGCCCCCAGCATAACAGCCTGCCGTCCTCTCCAGCAGAGCCGGTTCACACAGCTCCCCAGCAGAGCCAGTATGCACGGCTCCCCAGCAGCACTGCCCAGAACACGAGGCTCCCCAGCCCAGCTCACCAGGCTCTACAGCACAACACACGGGGGCCCCCAGCACCACAGCCCGCCAGGCTCTGCAGCAGAGCCTGTCCACACGGCTCACCAGCAGCACAGCCCAGCACACCGGGCTCCCCAGTAAAGCACGCGGGGGCCCCCAGCAAACAACACGGGGCCCCCCTGCACCACAGCCCGCCTGGCTCTCCAGCAGGGCCTGCTGGAACCGCTCCCCAGCAGAGCCTGTCCACACGGCTCCCCAGCACCACAGCCCGCCTCGCTCTCCAGCAGAGCCTGGTCACACTGCTCCCCAGCAGAGCCTATCAACACGGCTTCCCAGCAGCACAGCCCAGCACGCCGGGTTCCCCAGAACAGCACACGGGGGCCCCTAGCACCACAGCCCGCCTGGCTCTCCATCAGAGCCTGTTCAAACCACTCCCCATCAGAGCCTGTCCACAGGGTTCCCCAGCAGCACAGCCCAGCACACCAGGCTCCCCAGCCCAGCTCACCGGGCTCCCCAGCACAGCACACGGGGGCCCCCAGCACAGCACACTGGGGCCCCCAACACCACAGAAAGGCCTGGCTCTCCATCAGAGCCTGTTCACACCACTCGCCAGCAGAGCCTGTCTACACGGCTCCCCAGCAGCACAGACCAGCAGACCGGGCTCAATGGCCGATATCACCGGGCTCCGCAGCACAGCACACGGGGCCCCCCAGCACCACAGCCCGCCTGGCTCTTCATCAGAGCATGGTCACAGCGCTCCCAAGCAGAGCCTGTCCACACGGCTCCCCAGCACCACAGCCCAGAACACTGTGCTCCCCAGCCCACCTCACCGGGCCCCCCAACACATCACACGGGGGCGCCCAGAATCACAGCCGGCCTTGCTCTTCATCAGAGCCTGTTCACACCGCTCCGCAGCAGAGCCTGTCTACATGGCTCCCCAGCACCACAGCCCAGTACACCGGGCTCCCCAGCCCAGCTCACCGGGGTCCCCAGCACAGCACACGGGGCCCCCCAGCACCAAAGCCCGCCTGGCTCTCCATCAGAGCCTGTTCAAACCCTTTCCCCAGCAGATACTGTCCAAACGGCTCCCCAGCAGCACAGCCCAGAACACCGGGTTCCCCGGACATCACACGGGGGCCCCCACCACCACAGCCCGCCTGGCTCTCCAGAAGAGCCTGTTCAAACCATTCCCCAGCAGAGCCTGTCCACACGGCTTCCTAGCAGCACAGCCCAGCTCACCGGGCTCCCAAGCCCACCTCACCAGACTCCCCAGCACAGCACACGGGGGCCCCTAGCAACACAGCCCGCCTGGCTCTCCAGTAGAGCCTGTTCACACAACTCCACAGCAGAGCCTGTCCACACGGCTCGCCAGCACCACAGTCCAGCACACCGGGCTCCCCAGCCCAGCACACCGAGCTCCCCATCACAGCACAAGGGGTCCCCCAGCACCACAGCCCGCCTGGCTCTCCAACAGAGCCTGTTCACAACACTCCCCAGCAAAGCGTGTCTACAAGGTTCCCCAGCACCACAGCCCAGCACACCGGGATCCCCAGCCCAGCTCACCGGGCCCCCCAGCAAAGCACACAGGGCCCCCCAGAACCTCAGCCCGCCTGGCTCTCCATCAGAGCCATTTCACACCGCTCCCCAGCAGAGCCTGTCCACACGGCTCCCCAGGACCACAGCCCTGCTCACCGGGCTCCCCAGCAGAGCACACGGGGCCCCCCAGCACCACAGCCCGCCTGGCTCTCCATCAGAGCCTGTTCACACCGCTCCCCAGCAGAGCCTGTCCTCACGGCTCCCAACCACCACAGCCCAGCACACCGGGCTCCCGAGCCCAGCACACCGGGCTCCCCATCCCAGCTCACCGGTCCGCCTAGCACGGCACACGGGGGCCCCCAGCACTACAGCCCGCCTGGCTCTCCATAAGAGCCTGTTCACACCGCTCCGCAGGAGAGAATGTCTACAAGGCTCCCCAGCACCACAGCCCAGCACACCGGGCTCCCCAGCCCAGCTCACCGGGCTCCACAGCACAGCACACAGGGCCCCCCAGAACCACAGCCCGCCTGGCTCTCCATCAGAGCCATTTCACACCGCTCCCCAGCAGAGACTGTCCACACGGCTCCCCAGCACCACAGCCCAGCTCACCGGGCTCTCCAGCACTGCACACGGGGCCCCCCAGCACCACAGCCCGCCTGGCTCAAGATCAGAGCCTCTTCACACCGCTCCCCAGCAGAGCCTGTCTACACGGCTCCCCAGCAGCACAGCCCAGCACACCAGGCTCCCCAGCCCTGCTCACCTGGCTCCCGATCACGGCACACTGGGCCCCCCAGCACCACAACCCGCCTGGCTCTCCATCAGTGCCTGTTCACACCGCTCCCCAGCAGAGCCTGTTCACACCGCTCCCCAGCAGAGCCTGTTCACACCGCTCCCCGGCAGAGCTTGTCAACACGGCTCCCAAGCACCACAGCCCTGCACACCGGGCTCCCCAGCCCAGCTCACCCGGCTCCCCAGCACAGAACACGGGGCCACCCAGCACCACAGCACGCCTGGCTCTCCATCAGAGGCTGTTCAAACCACTCCCATGCAGAGCCTGTCCACACGGCTCCCCAGCAGCACAGCCCAGCACACCGGGCCCTCCGCCCAGCTCACCGGGCTACCCAGCACAGCACACGGGGGCCCCCCAGCACCACAGCCCACCTGGCTCTACATCAGAGCCTGTTCACAACGCTCCCCAGCAGAGCCGGTCCACACGGCTCCGCAGCACCACAGCCCAGCACACCGGGCTCCCCAGTCCAGCTCACCGGGCTCCACAGTACAGAACACGGGGCCCCCCAGCACCACAGCCCGGCCTGGCTCTCCATCAGAGCCTGTTCAACCCTCTCCCCATCAGAGCCTGTCCACACGGCTTCCCAGCACCAAAGCCCAGAACACTGGGATCCGAAGCCCAGCTCACTGGGCTCCCGAGTACAGCACACGGGGGCCCCCAGCACCACAGCCCGGCTGGCTCTCCATCAGAGCCTTTTCACACCGCTCCCCGGCAGAGCCTGTCCACACGGCTCCCCAGCAGCACAGCCCAGCACACCGGGCTCCCCAGCCCAGCTCACCAGGGTCCCCAGCACAGAACACGGAACCCCCCGGCAACACAGCCTGCCTGGCTCTCCAGCAGAGCCTGTTCAAACCACCCCCCAGCAGAGCCTGTCCACACGGCGCCCCAGCACCACAGCCCAGCACACCGGGCTCCCCAGCCAGGCTCAACGGGCTCCCCAGCACAGCACACGGGGCCTCCCAGCAGAGCCTGTCTACACGGTTGGCCAGCACCACAGCCCAGCACACCGGGCTCCCCAGCCCAGCTCACCGGGCTCCGCAGCACAGCACACGAGGGCCCCCAGCACCACAGCCCGCCTGGCTCCCCAGCAGAGCCTATTCACACCGCTCCCCAGGAAAGCCTGTCCACACGGCTCCCCAGCAGCACAGCCCATCACACCGGGCTCCCCAGCACAGCACACGGGGCCCCCCAGCACCACGGCCGGCCTGGCTCTCCAGCAGAGCCTGTTCAAACCACTCCCCAGCAGAGAATGTCCACATGGCTCCCCAGCACCACAGCCCGCCTGGCTCTCCAGCAGAGCCTGTTCACACTGCTCCCCAGCAGAGCCTGTCTACACGGCTCCCCAGCAGCACCGCCCAGCACACCGGGCTCCTCTGCCAAGCCCACCGGGCTCCCCAGCACCACAGCCCTCCTGGTTCTCCATCAGAGCCTGTTCAAACCACTCCCCAAGAGAGCGTGTCCACACGGCTCCCCAGCACCAAAGCCCAGCACCCTGGGCTCCCCAGCCCAGCTCAACGGGCTCCCCAAGACAGCACACGGTCCCCCCCATCACCACAGCCCGCCTGGCTCTCCATCAGAGCCTGTTCAAACTACTCCCCAGCAGAGCGAGTCCACACGGCTCCCAAGCACCACAGCCCAGCACACTGGGCTCCCCAGCCCAGCTCACAGGGCTCCCCAAAACAGCACGCGGGGCCCCCCAGCACCATAGCCTGCATGGCTCTCCAACAAAGCCTGTTCACACCCCTCCACAGCAGAGCCTGTCCACACGGCTCCCCAGCAGCACAGCCCAGCACACCGGGCTCCACAGCAATGCACACGGTGGCCCCCAGCACCACAGCCCGCCTGGATCTCCAGCCGAGACTGTCCACACGGCTCCCCAGCACCACAGCCCAGCACACTGGGCTCCCCAGCCCAGCTAACCGGTCTCCTCAGCACTGGACACGGGGGCCCCCAGAACCATAGGCCGCCTGGCTCCCCAGCAGAGCCTGTCCACAGGGCTCCCCAGCAGCACAGCCCAGCACACCGGGCTCCCCAGCCGATCTCACCAGGCTCCCCAGCAAGGCACACGGGGCCCCCCAGCACCACAGCCCGCCTTGCTCTCCAGCAGAGTCTGTTGAAACCACTCCCCAGCAGAGCCTGTTCACACCGCTCCCCAGCAGAACCTGTCTACACGGCTCCCCAGCAGAACAGTCTAGGACACCGGGCTCCCAAGCCCAGCTCACCGGGATCCCCAGCACAGCACACTGGGGCCCCCAACACCACAGCCCGCCGGGCTCTCCAGCAGAGCCTGTTCAAATCACTCCCCAACAGAGCCTGTCCACACGGCTCCCTAGAAGAGCATGTCCACACGGCTCCCCAGCAGCATAGCCCAGCCCACCGGGCTCCGCAGCCCAGCTCACCTTTCTCCGCAGTACAGCACACGGGGGCCCCTGCACCAAAGCCCGCCTGGCTCTCCATCAGAGCCTGTTCAAATCACTCCCCAACAGAGCCTGTCCACACGGCTCCCTAGCAGAGCATGTCCACACGGCTCCGCAGCAGCACAGCCCAGCACACCGGACTCCACAGCCCAGCTCAGCGGGCTACCCACCACAGCACACGGGGGCCCCCAACACCCCAGCACACCTGGATTTCCATCAGAGCCTGTTCACACCGCTCCCCAGCAGAGCCTGTCTACACGGCTCCCCAGCAACACAGCCCAGCACACCGGGCTCCCCAGCAAAGCACACGGGGGCCCCCAGCACAACAGCCCTCCTTTCTCTACATCAGAGCCTGTTCACACCGCTTCCCAGCAGACCCTCTCCACACGGCACGCCAGCAGCTCAGCACAGCACACTGGGCTCCGCAGCCCAGCACAACGGGCTACAAAGCACAGGACACGGGGGCCCCCAGCACCACAGCCCACCTGGCTCTCCATCAGAGCCTGTTCACACCGCTCCGCAGCAGAGCATGTCTCCACGGCTCCCCATCACCAAAGCCCAGCACACCGGGCTCCCCAGCACCACAGCCCAGCACACGGGGCTCCCCAGCCCAGCACACCGGGCTCCCCAGCACAGCAGACGGGGCCCCCCAGCACCACAGCCAGAATGGCTCCCCAGCAGAGCCTGTCTACACGGCTCCCCAGCACCACAGCCCAGAACACCGGGTTCCCCTGCCCAGCTCAACGGGCTCCCCAGCACAGCACACGGGGGCCCCCAGCACCACAGCCCGCCTGGCTCTCCAGCAGAGACTGTTCACACCGCTCCCCAGCAAAGCCTTTCTACAAAGCTCCACAGCACCACAGAAAAGCACACCGGGATCCCCAGCCCAGATCACCGGGCCCCCCAGCACAGCACACGGGGGCCCCCAGCACCACAGCCCGCCTGGCTCTCCATCAGAGCCTGTTCAAACCACTCCCCAGCAGAGCCTGTCCACACGGCTCCCCAGCACAAAAGCCCAGCACACCGGGTTCCCCAGCACAGCACACGGGGCCCCCCAGCACCACAGCCCACCTGGCTCTCCATCAGAGCCTGTTCACACCGCTCCCCAGCAGAGCCTGTCTACACGGCTCCCCAGCAGCACAGCCAAGCACACCGCAGCACAGCCCGCCTGGCTCTCAAGCAGAGCCTGTTCACACCGCTCCCCAGCAGAGCCTGTCCACACGGCAACCCAGCAGCACAGCCCAGCACACCGGGCTCCCCAGCCCAGCACATCGGGCTCCCCAGCACAGGACACGGGGCCCCCCAGCACCACAGCCCGAATGGCTCGCCAGCAGAGCCTGTCTACACGGCTCCCCAGCACAACAGCCCAGCACACGGGGTTCCCCTGCCCAGCTCACCGGGGTCCCCAGCACTGCCCACGGGGGCCCCCAGCACCACAGTCCGCCTGGCTCTCCAGAAGAGCCTGTTCAAACCACTCCCCAGCAGAGCCTGTCCACATGGCTCCCCAGCACCACAGCCCGCCTGGCTCTCGAGCAGAGCCTGTTCACACCGCTCCCCAGCAGAGCCTGTCTACACGGCTCCCCAGCAGCACAGCCCAGAAAACCGGGCTCCTCTGCCCATCTCACCGGGCTCCCCAGCACCACAGCCCGCCTTGCTCTCCATCAGAGCCTGTTCACACCGCTCCCCAGCAGAGCCTGTGTACACGGCTCCCCATCACCACAGCCCAGCTCACCGGGCTCCCCAGCCAAGCTCACCGGTCTCCCCAGGGCAGCACACGGGGCCCCCCAGCACCACAGCCCGCCTGGCTCTCCATCAGAGCCTGGTCACAGCGCTAACCAGCAGAGCCTGTCCACAAGGCTCCCCAGCACCACAGCCCAGAACACTGGGCTCCCCAGCCCACCTCACCGGGCCCACTACACAAATCACACGGGGACGCCCAGAATCACAGTCCGCCTGGCTCTCCATCAGAGCCAGTTCACAAAGCTCCGTAGCAGAGCCTGTCTACACGGATCCCCAGAACCACAGCCCAGCTCACCGGGCTCTCCAGCACTGCACACGGGGCCCCCCAGCACCACAGCCCCCCTGGCTCTCGAGCAGAGCCTTTTCAAACCACTCCCCCAGCAGAGCCTGTCCACATGGCTCCCCAGCACCACAGCCCAGCAAACCGGGCTCCCCAGCCCTGCTCACCCGGCTCCCCAGCACAGCACACGGGGGCCCCCACCACAGCTCACCGGGCTCCCCTGAACCACAGTCCGCCTGGCTCTCCATCAGAGCCTGTTCAACCCTCTCCCCAGCAGAGCCTGTCCACACGGCTCCCCAGCACCACAGCCCAGCACACCGGGCTCCCCAGCACAGCACACGGGGCCCCCCAGCACCACAGCCCGCCTGGCTCTCCATCAGAACCTGTTCAACCCTCTCCCCAGAAGAGACTGTCCACACGGCTCCCCAGCACCACAGCCCAGCACACCGGGCTCCCCAGCCCAACTCAACGGGCTCCCCAGCACAGCACACGGGGCCCCCCAGCACCACAGCCCGCCTGGCTCTCCATCAGAGCCTGTCTACACGGCTCCCCAGCACCACAGCCCAGCTCACCGTTCTCGCCAGCACCACAGCCCAGCACACCGGGCTCCACATCCCAGCTTAACGGGCTCCGCAGCACAGCAAACGGGGCCCCCAGCACCACAGCCCGCCTGGCTCTCCATCAGAGCCTGTTCACAGCGCTCCGCAGCAGAGCCAGTCTACACGGCTCCCCAGCACCACAGCCCAGCACACCGGGCTCCCCAGCCCAGCTCAACGGGCTCCCCAGCAAAGCACACAGGACAACCCAGCACCACAGCCCGCCTGGCTCTTCATCAGAGCCTGTTCAAACCGCTCCCAAGCAGAGCCTGTCCACACGGCTGCCAAGCAGCACAGCCCAGCACACCGGGCTCCCCAGCCCAGCTCACCGGGCTCCGCAGCACAGCACACGGGGCCGCCCAGCACCACAGCCCAGGACACCGGGCTCCCCAGCACAGCACACGGGGGCCCCCAGCAACACAGCCCGCCTGGCTCTCCAGCAGAGCCTGTTCAAAACACTACCCAGCAGAGCCTATCCACACGGCTCCCCAGCACCACAGCCCAGCACACCGGGCTCCCCAGCACAGCACACGGGGGCCCCCAGAGACACAGCCCGCCTGGCTCTCCAGCAGAGACTGTTCAAACCACTCCCCAGCACAGCCTGTCCACAAGCCTCCCCAGCAGCACATCCCAGAACACCGGGCTGCCCAGCCCAGCTCACCGGGCTCCCCAGCACAGCACACGGGGGCCGCCAACACCACAGCCCGCCTGGCTCTCCAGCAGAGCCTGTTCACACGGGTCCTCAGCAGAGCCGGTCCACACGGCTGCACCGCAGCACACCCTAGGACACCGGGCTCCCCAGCCCAGCCCATCGGGCTCCCCAGCACAGCACACGGGGGCCCCCAGCACCAAAGCCCGCCTGGCTCTAAATCAGAGCATGTTCAACCCTCTCCCCAGCAGAGCCTGTTAAAACAGCTCCCCAGCAACACAGCCCAGCACACCGGGCTCCCCAGCCAGGCTCAACCGGCTCCCCAGCATGGAACACGGGGACCCCCAGCACCACAGCCCGCGTTGCTCTCCAGCAGAGCCTGTTGAAATCACTCCCCAGCACAGCCTGTACACACGCCTCCCCAGCAGCACAGCCCAGAACACCGGGCTCCCAAGCCCAGCTCACCGGGCTCCACAGCACAGCACACGGGGCCCCCCAGCAGAGCCTGTCTACACGGTTGGCCAGCACCACAGTCCAGTACACCGGGCTCCCCAGCCAGGCTCAACCGGCTCCCCAGCATGGAACACGGGGACCCCCAGCACCACAGCCCGCGTTGCTCTCCAGCAGAGCCTGTTGAAATCACTCCCCAGCACAGCTTGTCCACACGCCTCCCCAGCAGCACAGCCCAGAACACCGGGCTCCCCAGCCAAGCTCAACGGGCTCCCCAGCACAGCACACGGGGGCCCCCAGCACCACAGCCCGCCTGGCTCTCCAACAGAGCCTGTTCACACCACTCCCCAGCAAAGCCTTTCTACAAAGCTCCACAGCACCACAGAAAAGCACACCGGGATCCCCAGCCCAGATCACCGGGCCCCCCAGCACAGCACACGGGGGCCCCCAGCACCACAGCCCGCCTGGATCTCCATCAGAGCCTGTTCAAACCACTCCCCAACAGAGCCTGTCCACACGGCTCCCCAGCACAAAAGCCCAGCACACCGGGTTCCCCAGCACAGCACACGGGGCCCCCCAGCACCACAGCCCACCTGGCTCTCCATCAGAGCCTGTTCACACAGCTCCCCTGCAGAGCCTGTCTACACGGCTGCCCAGCAGGCCAGCCCAGCATACCGCAGCAAAGCCCGCCTGGCTCTCCAGCAGAGCATGTTCACACCGCTCCCCAGAAGCACAGAACAACACACCGGGTTCCCCAGCAAATCACACGGGGGCCCCCAGCACCACGGCCCACCTGGCTATCCAGCAGAGCCTGTTCAAACCACTCCCAAGCAGAGCCGGTCCACACGGCTCCACAGCACCACAGCCCAGAACACCGGGCTCCCCAGCCCAGCTCACGGGGAGCCCCAGCACCACAGCCCGCCTGGCTCTAAATCAGAGCCTGTTCAAACCTTTCCCCAGCAGAGACTGTCCATACGGCTCCCCAGCAGCACAGCCCAGCACACCGGGCTCCCCAGCCCAGCTCACCGGGCTCCCCAGCACAGCACACGGGGCCCCCAGCACCACAGCCCGCCTGGCTCTCCATCAGAGCCTGTTCACACCGCTCCCCAGCAGAGCCTGTCCATACGGCTCCCCAGCAGCACAGCCCAGCACACCGGGCTCCCCAGCCAAGCTCACCGGGCTCCCCAGCACAGCACACGAGGGCCCCCGGCACCACAGCCCGCCTGGCTATCCAGCAGAGCCTCTTCACATCGCTCCCCAGCAGAGCCTGTCCACACGGCTCCCCAGCAGCACAGCCCAGCACACCGGGCTCCATAGCCGATCTCACCGCGCTCCGCAGCACAGCACACGGGGCTCCCCAGCACCACAGTCCAGCACACCGGGCAACCCAGCCCAGCTCACCGGGCTCCCCAGCACAGCACACGGGGGCCCCCAGCAACACAGCCCGCCCTGCTCTCCAGCAGAGCCTGTTCAAAACTCTCCCCAGCAGAGCCTGTTAACACGGCTCCCCAGCAACACAGCCCAGGACTCCGGGCTCCCCAGCACAGCACACGGGGGCCCCCAGCACAGCACACGTGGGCCCCCAGCACCACAGCCCGCGTTGTTCTCCAGCAACGCCTGTTCAAACCACTCCCCAGCACAGCCTGTCCACACGGCTCCCCAGCACGAAAGCCCAACACACCGGGCTCCCCAGCACAGCACACGGGGCCCCCCAGCACCACAGCCCGCCTGGCTCTGCATCAGAGCCTGTTCACACCGCTCCCCAGCAGAGCCTGTCTTCACGGTTCCCCAGCGCCACAGCCCAGCACACCGGGCTCCCCGGCCCAGCTCAACGGGCTCCCCAGCACAGCACACGGGGCCCCCCAGCACCACAGCCCGCCTGGCAATCGAGCAGACCCTTTTCAAAACACTCCCCAGCAGAGCCTGTCCACACGGCTGCCCAGCACCACAGCCCAACACACCAGGCTCCGAAGCCCAGCTCAACGGGCTCCCCAGCAGAGCACACGGGGCCCCCCAGCAACACAGCCCGCCTGGCTCTCCATCAGAGCCATTATACTCCACTCCCCAGCACAACAGCCCAGCACACCGGGCTCCCCAGTCCAGCTCACCGGGCTCCCGAGCACGGCACACGGGGCCCCCCAGCACCACAGCCCGCATGGCTGTCCAGCAGATCCTTTTCAAACCACTCCCCATATATGCCTGTCCACACCTCTCCCCAGCAGCACAGCCCAGCATACCGGGCTCCCCAGCCCAGCTCAATGGGCTCCCCAGCACAGCACACGGGGCCCCCCAGCACCACAGCCCACCTGGCTCTCCATCAGAGCCTGTTCACACCGCTCCCCAGCAGAGCCTGTCTACACGGCTCCCCAGCAGCACAGCCAAGCACACCGCAGCACAGCCCGCCTGGCTCTCAAGCAGAGCCTGTTCACACCGCTCCCCAGCAGAGCCTGTCCACACGGCAACCCAGCAGCACAGCCCAGCACACCGGGCTCCCCAGCCCAGCACATCGGGCTCCCCAGCACAGGACACGGGGCCCCCCAGCACCACAGCCCGAATGGCTCGCCAGCAGAGCCTGTCTACACGGCTCCCCAGCACAACAGCCCAGCACACGGGGTTCCCCTGCCCAGCTCACCGGGGTCCCCAGCACTGCCCACGGGGGCCCCCAGCACCACAGTCCGCCTGGCTCTCCAGCAGAGACTGTTCAAACCACTCCCCAGCAGAGCCTGTCCACACGGCTCCCCAGCAGAGCCTGTCTACACGGGTCCCCAGCAACACAGCCCAACACACCAGTCTCCCGAGCCCAGCTCACAGGGCCGCCCAGCTCAGCACACGTGGGCCCGCAGCACTACAGCCCGCCTGGCTCTCCATCAGAGCCTGTTCACACCGCTCCCCATTAGAGCCTGTCTACACGGCTCCCCAGCACCACAGCCCAAAACACCGGGCTCCGAGGCCCAGCTCAACGGGCTGCCCAGCACAGCACACGGTGCCCCCAAGCACCACAGTCCTCCTGGCTCTCCATCAGAGCCATTTCACACCGCTCCCCAGCAGAGCCTGAAAACACGGCTCCCCACCAGCACAGCCCAGCACACCGGGCTCCCCAGCCGAGCTCACCGGGCCCCCCAGCACAGCACACGGGGGCCCCCAGCATCACAGCCCGCCTGGCTCTCAATCAGAGCCATTTCACACCGCTCCCCAGCAGATCCTGAAAACACGGCTCCCCAGCAGCACAGAACAGCACACAGTGTTCCCCAGCACAGCACACGCGGGCCCCCAGCACCACGGCCCGCCTGGCTCTCCAGCAGAGCCTGTTCAAACCACTCCCAAGCAGAGCCGGTCGACACGGCTCCCAAGCAGCACAGCCCAGCACTCTGGCCTCCCAAGCCCAGCTCACCTGGCTCCCCAGCACAGCACAGTGGGCCCCCCAGCACCTCAGCCCACCTGGCTTTCCAGCAGAGCCACTTCACACCGCTCCCCAGCTGACCCGGTCCACACGGCTCTCCAGCAGCACAGAACAGCACACAGTGTTCCCCAGCACAGCACACGGGGGCCCCCAGCACCACGGCCCGCCTGGCTCTCCAGCAGAGCCTGTTCAAACGACTCCCAAGCTGAACCGGTCGACACGGCTCCCCAGCAGCACAGCCCTGCACACCGCAGCACAGCCCGCCTGGTTCCCCAGCAGAGCCTGTTCAAACCGCCCCCAAGCAGAGCCTGTCCACACGGCTCCCCAGCAGAAAAGCCCAGCACACCGGGCTCCCGAGCACAGCACACGGGGCCCCCCAGCACCACAGCCCGCCTTGCTCTCCAGCAGAGCCTGTTCAAAGCACTCCCCAGCAGAGCCTGTCCACACGGCTCCCCAGCACCACAGCCCAGTACACCGGGATCCCCAGCCAAGCTCACCGGGCTCCCCAGCACAGAACACGGGGCCCCCCAGCACCACAGGCCGCCTGGCTCTCCATCAGAGCCTTTTCACACCGCTCCTCACCAGAGCCTGTCCACACGGCTCCCCAGCACCACAACCCAACAGACCGCGCTCCTCAGCCGAGCTCACCGGGCTCCCCAGCACAGCACACGGGGGCCCGCAGCACCACAGCCCGCCTGGCTCTCCAGCAGAGCCTGTTCAAACCGCTCCCCAGCAGAGCCTGTCCACACGGCTCCCCGCAGCACAGCCCAGCAAACCAGGCTGCCCAGCCCAGCTCACCGGGCTCCCCAGCACAGCACACGGGGGTCCTCAGCACGACAGCCCGCCTGGCTCTCCTTCAGAAACTGTTCACACCGCTCCCCAACAGAGCTTGTCCACACGGCTCCCCAGCAGCACAGCCCAGCACACCGGGCTCCACAGCCCAGCTAACCAGGCTCCCCAGCACAGCACACGGGGCCCCCCAGCACCACAGCCCGCCTGGCTCTCCAGCAGAGCCAGTTCACACCGCTCCCCAACAGAGCCTGTCCACACGGCTCCCCAGCACCACAGCCCAGCACACCGGGCTCCCCAGCCCAGCTCACCAGGCTCCCCAGCACAGCACACGGGGGCCCCCAGCACCTCAGCCCGCCTGACTCTACATCAGAGCCTGTTCACACCGCTCCCCAGCAGAGCGTGTCTACACGGCTCCCCAGCACCACAGCCCAGCACACCGGGCTCACAAGCCCAGCTCAACGGTCTCCTCAGAACAGAACAAGGGGCCCCCGAGAACCACAGCCCGCCTTGCTCTCCAGCAGAGCCTTTTCAAGCCACTCCCCAGCAGAGCCTGTCCACACGGCTAACCAGCACCACAGCCCAGCACACCGGGCTCCCCAGCCCAGCACACCTGGCTCCCCAGCCAAGCTCACAGGGCTGCCCAGCACAGCACACGGGGCCCCCCAGCACCACAGCCCGCCAGGCTCTCCATCATAGCCTGTACAACCCTCTCCCCAGCAGGGCCTGTCCACACTGCTCCCCAGCACCACAGCCCAGCACACCGGTATCCCCAGCCCTGCTCAACGGGCTCCCCAGCACAGCACACGCGGGCCCACAGCACCACAGCCCGCCTGGCTCTCCATCAGAGCCTGTTCACAGCGCTCCGCAGCAGAGCCTGTCCACACGGCTCCCCAGCACCACAGCCCAGCACACCGCAGCACAGCCCGCCTGGCTCTCCAGCAGAGCCTATTCACACCGCTCCCCAGCAGACCCGGTCCACACGGCTCCCCAGCAGCACTGAACAGCACACCGGGTTCCCCAGCACAGCACACGGGGGCCCCCAGCACCACGGCCCGCCTGGCTCTCCAGCAGAGCCTGTTCAAACTACTCCCAAGCAGAGCCGGTCCACACGCCTCCCCAGCAGCACAGCCCAGCACACTGGCCTCCCAAGCCCAACTCACCGGGCTACCGAGCACAGCACACTGGGGCCCCCCAGCACCACAGCCCGCCTGGCTCTCCATCACAGCCTACTCACACAGCTCCCCAGCAGAGCCTGTCTACACGGCTCCCCAGCAGCACAGCCCAGCACACCGCAGCACAGCCCACCTGGCTCTCCATCAGAGCCTGTTCACACCGCTCCTCAGCAGAGCCTGTCTACACGGCTCCACAGCAGAGCCTGTCTACACGGTTCCCCAGCACCACAGCCCAGCACACCGGGCTCCCCAGCACCACTGACCAGCTCACCGGGCTACTCTGCCCAGCTCACCGGGCTCCCCAGCAAAGCACACGTGGCCCCACAGCACAGCACACGGTGACCCCAAGCACAGCACACGGGGGCCCCCAGCACCACAGCCCGCGTTGCTATCCAGCAGAGCCTGTTCAAACCACCCCCCAGTGGAGCCTGTCTGCACGGCTCCCCAGCAACACTGCCCAGCACACCTGGCTCCCCAGCCCAGCTCACCGGGCTCCCCAGCACAGCACACCGGGCCCCCCACCACCACAGCCCGACTGGCTCTCCATCAGAGCCTGTTCAAACCTCTCCCCAGCAGAGAATGACCATACGGCTCCCCAGCAGCACAGCCCTGGACACCGGTCTCCCCAGCCCAGCTAACCGGGCTGCCCAGCACAGCACACGGGGGCCTCCAGAATCACAGCCCGCCTGGCTCCCCAGCAGAGCCTGTTCAAACCACTCGCCAGAAGAGCCTGTCCCAGTCCACACGGTTCGCCAGCAGAAAAGCCTAGGACAGCGGGCTCCCCAGCCCAGCTCACCGGGCCGCCCAGCACAGCACACGGCCCCCCAGCAGCACAGCCAAGCACACCGGGCTCCCCAGCCCAGCTCACCGGGCTCCCCGGCACATCACACGGGGGCCCCCAGAACCACAGCCCGCCTGGCTCCCTAGGAGAGCCTGTCCACACGGCTCCCCAGCACCACAGCCCAGCACACCGGGCTCCCAAGCACAGAACACGGGGCCCCCCAGCACCACAGCCAACCTGGCTCTCCATCAGACCCTGTTCACACCGCTCCCCAGTAGAGCCTGTCTACACGGTTCCCCATCTCCACAGCCCAGCACACCGGGCACCCCAGCACCACAGCCCAGCACACGGGGCTCCCCAGCCCAGCACACCGGGCTCCCCAGCAAAGCACACGGGGCGGCCCAGCACCAAAGCCCGCCTGGCTCTCCATCAGAGCCTGTTCAAACCACTCGCCAGAAGAGCCTGTCCACAGGGCAATCCAGCACCACAGCCCAGCACACCGGGCTCCCCAGCCCATCTCACTGGGCTCCCCAGCACAGCACACGGGGGGCCCCAGCAACACAGCGCGCCTGGCTCTCCATCAGAGCCTGTTCACACCGCTCCCCAGCAGCACAGAACAGAACACCGGGTTCCCCCGCACAGCACACGGGGGCACCCAGCAACACGGCCCGCCTGGCTCTCCAGCAGAGCCTAGTCAAACCACTCCAAAGCAGAGCCGGTCAACACGGCTCCCCAGCAGCACAGACTTGCACACTGGCCTCCCCCGCCTATCTCACCGGGCTCCGCAGCACAGCACACGGGGCCCCCCAGCACCACAGCCCAGCACACCGGGATCCCCAGCACAACACACGGGGCCCGCCAGCAGAGCCTGTCTACACGGTTGGCCAGCACCACAGTCCAGTACACCGGGCTCCCCAGCCCAGCTCACCGGGCCCCCCAGCAAAGCACAGGGGGGCCCCCAGCACCACAGCCCGCCTGGCTCTCCATCAGAGCCTGTTCAACCCTCTCCCCAGCAGAGCCTGTCCACACGGCTCCCCAGCACCACAGCCCAGCACACCGGGCTCCCCAGCCCAGCTCAACGGGCTCCCCAGCAAAGCACACAGGACAACCCAGCACCACAGCCCGCCTGGCTCTTCATCAGAGCCTGTTCAAACCGCTCCCAAGCAGAGCCTGTCCACACGGCTGCCAAGCAGCACAGCCCAGCACACCGGGCTCCCCAGCCCAGCTCACCGGGCTCACTGGGACATCACACGGGGGCCCCCAGCTCCACAGCCCGCCTGGCTCTCCAGAAGAGCCTGTTCAAGCCATTCCCCAGCAGAGCCTGACCACACGGCTCCCCAGCAGCACAGCCCAGCTCACCGGGATTCCCAGCACAGCAAACGGGAGCCGCCAGCACCACAGCCCGCCTGGCTCTCCAGCAGAGCCTGTCTACACAGCTCCCCAGCACAACAGCCCAGCTCACCGGACTCCCCAGCACAGCACACGGGGGCCTCCAGCACCACAGCCCGCCTGGCTCTCCAGCAGAGGCTGTTCAAACCACACCCCAGCAGAGCCTTTCCACAGGGCTCCACAGCAGCACAGCACAGCACACCGGGCTCCCCAGCCCAGCTCACCGGGCTCCCCAGCACAGCACACGGGGGCCCCCAGCACCACAGCCCACCTGGCTCTCCATCAGTGCCTGTTCACACCGCTCCCATTCAGAGCTTGACTACACGGCTCCCCAGCACCACAGCCCAGCACACCGAGCTCCCCAGCCCAGGTCACCGGGCTCCCCAGCACAGCACACGGGGCCCCCCAGCATCACAGCCCGAATGGCTCCCCAGCAGAGCCTGTCTACACGGCTCCCCAACACCACTGCCCAACACACCGGGCTCCCCAGCCCAGCTCAACGGGCTCCCCAGCACAGCACACGGGGCCCCCCAGCACCACAGCCCGCCTGTCTCTCCATCAGAGCCTGGTCACACCACTCCCCAGCAGAGCCTGTCCACACGGCTTCCCAGCACCACAGCCCAGCACACTGGGCTCCGAAGCCCAGCTCACTGGGCTCCCGAGCACAGCACACGGGGGCCCCCAGTACCACAGCCCGGCTGGCTCTCCATCAGAGCCTTTTCACACCGCTCCCCGGCAGAGCCTGTCAACACGGCTCCCCAGCACCACAGCCCAGCACACCGGGCTCCTCAGCCCAGCTCACAGGGCTCCCCAGCACAGAACAAGGGGTCCCCCAGCACCACAGCCCGACTGGCTATCCAGCAGAGCCTTTTCAAACCACTCCCCAGCAGAGCCAGTCCACACAGTTCCCTAGCACCATAGCCCAACACACCGGGCTCCCCAGCCAAGATCAACGGGCTCCCCAGCAAAGCACACGGGGCCCCCCAGAACCACAGCCAGGCTGGCTCTCCATCAGAGCCTATTCACACCGCTCCCCAGGAGAGCCTTTCCACACGGCTCCCCAGCAGCACAGCCCAGATTACCGGGCTCCCCAGCCCAGCTCACCAGGGTCCCCAGCACAGAACACGGGGCGCCCCAGGACCACAGCCCGCCTGGGTCTCCAACAGAGCCTGTTCAAACCACCCCCCAGCAGAGCCTGTCCACACAGCTCCCCAGCACCAGAGCCCAGCAAACCGTGCTCCCCAGCCCAGCTCACCGTGGCCCCCAGCACAGCACATCGGGGCCCCCAGCACCACAGCCCGCCTGGCTCTCCTTCAGAGCCTGTTCACACCGTTCCCAGCAGAGCCTGTCCACACGGCTCCCCAGCACCACTGCCCAGCACACCGGGCTCACCAGCCAGGCTCAACGGGCTCCCCAGCATGGAACACGGGGACCCCCAGCACCGCAGCCAGCCTGGCTCTGCAGCAGAGCCTGTTCAAACCACTCCCCAGCAGAACCTGTCCACACGGCTCCCCAGCAGCACAGCCCAGTACACCGGGATCCCCAGCCCAGCTCACCGGGCTCCCCAACACAGCACACGGGGCTCACCAGCAGAGCCTGTCTACACGGTTGGCCAGCACCACAGTCCAGTACACCGGGCTCCACAGCCCAGCTCACCAGGCCCCCCAACACAGCACACGGGGGCCCCAAGCACCACAGCCCGCCTGGCTCTCCATCAGAGCCTGTTCAACCCTCTCCCCAGCAGAGCCTGTCCACACGGCTCCCCAGCACCACAGCCGAGCACACCGGGCTCCCCAGCCCAACTCAACGGGCTCCCCAGCACAGCACACGGGCCCCCCCTGCACAGCAAACGGGGCTTCCCAGCACAACAGTCCGCCTGGCTCTCCATCAGAGCCTGTTCACTCCGCTCCCCAGCAGAGCCTGTTCAAACCACTCGCCAGCAGAGCCTGTCCACACGGCTCCCCGGCAGAGCCTGTCCACACGGCTCCCCAGCTCCACAGCCCAGCACACCGGGCTCCACATCCCAGCTCAACGGGCTCCACAGCACAGCACACGGGGCCCCCCAGCACCACAGCCCGCCTTGCTCTCCAGCAGAGCCTTTTCAAACGATTCCCCAGCAGAGCCTGTCTACACGGCTCCCCAGCACCACAGCCCAGCACACGGGGCTCCCCAGCACATCACACGGGGGCCCCCAGCACAGCACACGGGGATTCCAAGCTCAGCTCAACCTGCTCCCCAGCACAGCATACGGGTCTTCCCAGCACCACAGCCCACCTGGCTCTCCATCAGAGCCTGTTCACTCCGCTCCCCAGCCGAGCCTGTCCACACGGCTCCCCAGCACCACAGCCCAGCACACCGGGCTCCCCAGCACAGCACACGGGGCCCCCCAGCACAGCACACGGGGTGTCCCAGCACCACAGCCCGCCTGTCTCTCCATCAGAGCCTTTTCACACCGCTTCCCAGCAGACCCTGTACATACGGCACCCCAGCAGCTCCGCCCAGCACACCGGGCTCCCCAGCCCAGCTCACCGGGCTACCGAGCACAGCAAACGGGGGCCTCCAACACCACAGCCCGCCTGGCTCTTTATCAGAGCCTTTTAACACCAATTCCCAGCAGACCCTGACCACACAGCACCCCAGCAGCTCAGCCCAGCACACCGGGTCCCGCAGCCCAGCTCACCGGGCTACCGAGCACACCACACGGGGGCCCCCCAGCACCACAGCCCAACTGGCTCTCCATCAGAGCCTTTTCACAACGCTTCCCAGCAGACCCTGTCCACACGGCACCCCAGCAGCTCAGCCAAGCACACCGGGCTCCCCAGCGCAACTCACCGGGCCCCCCAGCACAGCACAAGGGGCCCCCCTGCACCACAGCCCGCCTGGCTCTCCATCAGAGCCTGTTCACACCGCTCCGCAGCAGAGCCTGTCTACACGGCTCCCCAGCACCACAGCCCAGCTTACCGGAATCCCCAGCCCAGCTCACCTGGCTCTCCAGCACAGCACACGGGGCCCCCCAGCATCACAGCCCGCCTGGCTGTCCAGCAGAACCTGTCCACACCGCTCCCCAGAAGAGCCTGTCCACACGGCTCACCAGCAGAAAAGCCCAGCACATGGGGCTCAACAGCCCAGTTCACCGGGCTCCCGAGCACGGCTCACGGGGCCCCCCAGCACCACAGCCCGCCTGGCTCTCCATCAGATCCTGTTCAACCCTCTCCCCAGCAGAGCCTGTCCACACGGCTCCCCAGCACCACAACCCAACACACCGGGCTCCCCAGCCCAGCTCACCGGGCTCCCCAGCACAGCACACGGGGGCCCCCAGAACAGCACAAAGGGCCCCCCAGCACCACAGCCCGCCTTGCTCTCCATCAGTGCCTGTTCACACCGCTCCCCAGCAGAGCCCTTTCACACCGCTCCCCAGCAGAGCCTGTCTACACGGCTCCCCAGCACCACGGCCCGCCTGGCTCTCCAGCAGAGCCTGTTCAAACCACTCCCCAGCAGAGCCTGTCCACACGGCTCCCCAGCACAACAGCCCAGCACACTGGGCTCCCAAGCCCAGCTCACCGGGCAACCCAGCACCACAGCGCGCCTGGTTCTCCATCAGAGCCTGTTCACACCGCACCCCAGCAGAGCCTGTCCACACGGCTCCGCAGCAGCACAGCCCAGCACACCGGGCCCACCAGCACAGAACACGGGGGGCCCCAGAACAGCACAAAGGGCCCCCCAGCACCACAGCCCGCCTGGCTCTCCAGCAGAACCTGTTCACTCCGCTCCCCAGCAGAGCCTGTCTACACGGCTCCCCAGCAGCACAGCCTAGGACACCGGGCTCCCCAGCCCAGCTCACCGGGCTATTCAGCACAGCACACGGGGGCCCCCAGCACCACAGCCCGCCTTGCTCTCCAGCAGAGCCTTTTCAAACGATTCCCCAGCAGAGCCTGTCCACACGGCTCCCCAGCAGCACAGCCCAGCACACCGGGCTCCCCAGCACAGCACACGGGGCCCCCAGCACCACAGCGCGCCTGGCTCTCCATAAGAGCCTGTTCACACCGCTCTGCAGCAGAGCCTGTCTACACGGCTCCCCAGCACCACAGCCCAGCACACCGGGCTCCCCAGCCCAGCTCACCGGGCTCCCCAGCACAGCACACGGGGCCCCCCAGCACCACAGCCCTCCTGGCTCTCCATCAGAGCCTGTTCAAACCTGTCGCCAGCAGAGCCTTTCCACACGGCTCCCCAGCAGCAAAGCCCAGCACACCGGGCTCCCCAGCCCAGCTCACCGGGCTCCCTGGGACATCACACGGGGGCCCCCAGCACCACAGCCCGCCTGGCTCTCCAGAAGAGCCTGTTCAAGCCATTCCCCAGCAGAGCCTGACCACACGGCTCCCCAGCAGCACAGCCCAGCTCACCGGGATCCCCAGCACAGCAAACGGGAGCCGCCAGCACCACAGCCCGCCTGGCTCTCGAGCAGAGCCTGTCTACACAGCTCCCCAGCACAACAGCCCAGCTCACCGGACTCCCCAGCACAGCACACGGGGGCCTCCAGCACCACAGCCCGCCTGGCTCTCCAGCAGAGGCTGTTCAAACCACTCCCCAGCAGAGCCTTTCCACAGGGCTCCACAGCAGCACAGCACAGCACACCGGGCTCCCCAGCCCAGCTCACCGGGCTCCCCAGCACAGCACACGGGGGCCCCCAACACCACAGCCCACCTGGCTCTCAATCAGTGCCTGTTCACACCGCTCCCATTAAGAGCTTGTCTACACGGCTCCCCAGCACCACAGCCCAGCACACCGAGCTCCCCAGCCCAGCTCACCGGGCTCCGCAGCAGAGTACACGGGGGCCCCCAGCACCACAGCCCGCCTGGCTCTCTATCAGAGCCTGTTCACACGGCTCCCCAGCAGCACAGCCCAGCACAACGCAGCACAGCCCGCCTGGCTCTCCAGCAGAGCCTGTTCACACCGCTCCCCAGCAGACCCGGTCAACACGGCTCCCCAGCAGCACAGAACAGCACACCGGGTTCCCCAACACAGCACACGGGGGCCCCCAGCACCACGGCCCGCCTGGCTCTCCAGCAGAGCCTGATCAAACCATTCCCAAGAAGAGCCGGTCGACACGGCTCCCCAGCAGCACAGCCCAGCACACTGGCCTCCCAAGCCCAGCTCAACGGGCTCCACAGCACAGCACACGGGGCCCCCCAGCACCTCAGCCCACCTGGCTTTCCAGCAGAGCCTCTTCACACCGCTCCCCAGCAGAGCCTGTCCACACGGCTCCCCATCAGCACAGCCCAGCAAACCAGGCTCCACAGCGGATCTCACCGGGCTACGCAGCACAGAACACGGGGCCGCCCAGCACCACAGCCCAGCACACCGGGCTCCCCAGCCCTTCTCACCGGGCTCCCCAGCACAGCAAACGGGGGCCCCCAGCAACACAGCGCGCCTGGCTCTCCAGCATAGCCTGTTCAAAACACTCGCCAGCAGAGCCTGTCCACACGGCTCATCAGCAGCACAGCCCAGCACACCGGGCTCCCCAGCACAGAACATGGGGGCCCCCAGCACAGCACACGGGGGCCCCCAGCACCACAGCCCACGTTGCTCTCCAGCAGAGCCTGTTCAAATCACTCCCCACCACAGCCTGTCCACATGCATAACCAGCAGCACAGGCCAGAACACCGGGCTCCCCAGCCCAGCTCACCGGGCTCACCAGCACTGCACACGGGGGCCCCCAATCCCCCAGCCCGCCTGGCTCTCCTTCAGAGACCTTTCAAACCTATCCCCAGCAGGGACTGTCCATTCGTCTCCCCAGCATTACAGCCCTGCACACCGGGCTCTCCAGCCCAGCTAACCGGGCTCCCCAGCACAGCACACGGGGGCCCCAAGCACCACAGCCCGCCTGGCTCTCCATCAGAGACTGTTCACACCGCTCCCAAGCAGAGCCTGTTCACTCCGCTCCCCAGCAGAGCCTGTCTACACGGCTCCCCAGCACCACGGCCCAGCACACCGGGCTCCCCAGCCCAGCTCACCGGGCTCCCCAGCACAGCACACGGGGCCCCCCAGCACAACAGCCCGCCTGGCTCCCATGCAGAGCCTGTTCAAAGCAGTCCCCAAGAGAGCCTGTTCAAACCACTCCCCAGCAGAGCCTGTCCACACGGCTCCCAAGCAGCACAGCCCAGCACACCGGGCTCCCCAGCCCAGCTCACAGGGCTCCCCAGCACAGAACAAGGGGGCCCCCAGCACCACAGCCCGCCTGGCTCTCCATCAGAGCCTGTTCACACCGTTCCGAGCATAGCCTGTCTACACGGCTCCCCAGCACCACAGCCAAGCACACAGGGATCCCCTTCCAAGCTCACCGGGCTCCTGAGCACAGCTCAAGGGGGCCCCCAGCACCTTAGCCAGCCTTGCTCTCCATCAGGGCCTGTTCAGACCCCTCCGCAGCAGAGCCTGTCTACACGGCTCCCCAGCACAAAAGCCCAGCACACCGGGCTACCCAGCCCAGCTCACAGGGCTCCCCAGCACAGCACACGGGACCCCCCAGTACCACAGCCCGCCTGGCTCTCCAGCAGAGCCTGTTCACACCGCTCCCCAGCAGAGCCTGTCTACACGGCTCCCCATCACCACAGCCAAGCCCACCGGGCTCATCAGCCCAGCTCACCGGGCTCCCCAGGACAGCACACGGGGTCCCCCAGCACCTCAGCCCGCCTGGCAATCCATCAGAGCCTGGTCACAGCGCTCCACAGCAGAGCCTGTCTACACGGCTCCCCAGCACCACAGCCCAGTACACCGGGCTCCCCAGCCCAGCTCACCGGGCTCCCCAGCACTGCACACGGGCCCCTCCAGCACCACAGCCGGCCTGGCTCTCCATCAGAGCCTGTTCACTCCGCTCCCCAGCAGAGCCTGTTCAAACCACTCCCCAGCAGAGACTGTACACACGGCTCCCCAGCACCACAGCCCAGCACACCGGGCTCCCCAGCCAAGCTCAACGGGCTCCCAAGCACAGCACATGGGAACCCCCAGCACAGCACACAGGGCTTCCCAGCACAACAGCCCGCCTGGCTCTCCATCAGATCCTGTTCACTCCGCTCCCCAGCAGAGCCTGTTCAAACCACTCGCCAGCAGAGCCTGGCCACACGGCTCCCCAGAAGAGCCTGTCCACACGGCTCTCCAGCACCACAGCCCAGCACACCGGGCTCCATATCCCAGCTCAAAGGGCTCCGCAGCACAGCACACGGGGGCCCCCAGCACCGCAGCCCGCCTGGCTATCCAGCAGCGCCTCTTCAATCCACTCCCCAGCAGAGCCTGTCCACACGGCTCCCCAGCATCACAGCCCAGCACACCGGGCTCCCCAGCCCAGTTCAACGAGATCCCCAGCACAGCACACGGGCCCCCCAGCACCACAGACCGCCTGGGTCTCGAGCAGAGCCTGTTCAAACCACTCCCCAGCAGAGCCTGTCCACACGGCTCCCCAGCATCACAGCCCAGCACACCGGGCTGTCCCAGCCCAGCTCAACGAGATCCCCAGCACAGCACACGGGCCCCCAGCACCACAGCCCGCCTGGCAATCCAGCAGCGCTTGTTCAAACCACTCCCCAGCAGAGCCTGTCGACACGGCTCCCCAGCACAACAGCACAACACACCGGGCTCCGAAGCCCAGCTCAACGGGCTCCCCAGCACAGCACACGGGGCCCCCCAGCACCACAGCCCGCCTGGCTCTCCATCAGAGCCTGTCTACACGGCTCCCCAGCACCACAGCCCGCCTGGCACTCCATCATAGCTTGTTCACACCGCTCCCCAGCAGAGCCTGTCCACACGGCTCCCCAGCAGCACAGCCCAGCTCACCGGGGTCCCCAGCCCACCTCACCGGACTCCCCAGCACAGCACACGGGGGCCCCCAGCACCACAGCCCGCCTGGCTCTCCAGCAGAGCTTTTCCACACGGCCACCCAGCACCACAGCCCAGCACACCGGGCTCCCCAGCCCAGCACACCGGGCTCCCCAGCAAAGCTCAACGGGCTCCCCACCACAGCACACGGGGCCCCCCAGCATAACAGCCCGCCTGGCTGTCCAGCAGAGCCTTTTCAAACCACTCCCCAGCAGAGCCGGTCCACACGGCTCCCCAGTACCACAGCCCAGCACACCGGGCTCCCCAGCCCAGCTCACCGGCCTCCCCAGCCCAGCACACGGGGGCCCCCAGCACCACAGCCCGCCTGGCTCCCCAGCAGAGCCTGTTCAAACCAATCCCCAGCAGTCCCTGTCCACACGGCTCCCCAGCAGCACATCCTAGCACAGCGGGCTCCCCGGCCAAGCTCACCGGGCTCCCCAGCACAGCACACGGGGGCCACCAGCACCACATCCCGCCTGGCTCTCCATCATGGCCTGTTCACACCACTCCCCAGCAGAGCCTATTGAAACCACTACCCAGCAGAGCCTGTCCACACGGCAACCCAGCAGCACAACCCAGCACACCGGGCTCCCCAGCCCAGCACACCGGGCTCCCCAGCACAACACACGGGGCCCCACAGCACCACAGCCCGAATGGCTCGCCAGCAGAGCCTGTCTACACGGCTCCCCAGCACCACAGCCCAGCACACCAGGCTCCCCAGCACAGCTCACCGGGCTCCCCAGCACAGCACACGGGGGCCCCCAGCACCACAGCCCGCCTGGCTGTCCAGCAGAGCCTGTTCACAACGCTCCCCAGCAGAGCCTTTCCACACGGCTCCCCAGCAGAGCCTGTCCACACGGCTCCCCAGCACCACAGCCCAGCACACCGTGCTCCCCAGCACTGCACACGGGGCCCCCCAGCACCACAGCCCGCCTGGCTCTCGAGCAGAGAATGTTCATACCACTCCCCAGCAGAGCTTGTCCACACGGCTCCCCAGCACCACAGCACAGCACACCGGGCTCCCCAGTCCAGCTCCACGGGCTCCCAAGCACAGCACACGGGGCCCCCCAGCACCAAAGCCCGCCTGGCTCTCCATCAGAGCCTGTTCAACCCTCTCTCCATCAGAGCCATTTCACACCGCTCCGCAGCAGAGCCTGACAACACGGCTCCCCAGCACCACAGCCCAGCACACCGGGCTCCCAAGCCCAGTTCACCGGGCGCCCCAGCACAGCACACGGGGTACCCCAGCACCACAGCCCACCTGGCTCTCCAGCATAGCCTGTTCACACCGTTCCGCAGCAGAGCCTGTCTCCACGGCAACCCAGCAGCACAGCCCAGCACACCGGGCTGCGCAGCCAGACTCACCGGGCTTCCCAGCATAGCACACAGGGGCCCCCAGCACCACAGCCCGCCTAGCTCTCCATCAGAGCCTGTTCAGACCGCTCCCCAGCAGAGCTTGTCCACACGGCTCCCCAGCAGCACAGCCCAGCTCACCGGGCTCCCCAGCACAGCACACGGGAGCCCCCAGCACCACAGCCCGCCTGGCTCTCCAGCAGAGCCTGTTCACACAACTCCCCAGCAGAGCCTGACTACACGGCTCCCCAGCATAACAGCCCAGAACACCGGGTTCCCCAGCCCAGCTCACCGGACTCCCCAGCACAGCACACGGGGGCCCCCTACACCACAGCCCACCTGGCTCTCCATCAGAGCCTGTTCACTCCGCTCCCCAGCAGAGCCTGTTCAAACCACTCGCCAGCAGAGCCGGTCCACACGGATCCCCAGTACCAAAGCCCAACACACCGGGCTCCCCAGCCGAGCTCAACGGGCTCCCCAGCACAGCACATGGTGCCCCCCAGCACCACAGCCCTCCTGGCTCTCCAGCTTAGCCTGTTCACACCGCTCCCCAGCAGAGCCTGTCCACACGGCTCCCCAGCACCACAGCCCAGAACAGGGGGCTCCCCAACCCAGCACACAGGGCTCCCCAGCACAGCACACGGGGCCGCCCAGCACCACAGCCCGCCTGGCTCTCCATCAGAGCCTCTTCACAAGGCTCCCCAGCAGAGCCTGTCCACACGGCTCCCCAGCAGCACAGCCCAGCACACCTGGCTCCACAGCCGATCTCACCGGGCTCCGCAGCACAGCACACGGGGCAACCCAGCACCACAGCCCAGCACACCTGGCTCTACAGCCGATCTCACCGGGCTCCCCAGCATCGCACACGGGGCCCCCCAGCAGAGCCTGTCGACACGGCTCCCAAACAGCAAAGCCCAGCACACAGGGCTCCCCAGCCAAGCTCACCGGGCTCCCCAGGACAGCACACAGGGTCCCCCAGCCCCACAGCCCGCCTGGCAATCCATCAGAGCCTGGTCACAGCGCTCCGCAGCAGAGCCTGTCTACACGGCTCCCCAGCACCACCGCCCAGCACACCGGGCTCCCCAGCCCAGCTCACCGGGCTCCCCAGCACTGCACACTGGGCCCCCCAGCACAACACACGGGGGCCCCAAGCACCAAAGCCCGCCTGGCTCTCCATCAGAGGCTGTTCACACCGCTCCCAAGCTGAGCCTGTCTACACGGCTCCCCAGCACCACAGCCCAGCAAACCGGGATCCCCAGCCCAGCTCACCGGGCTCCCCAGCACAGCACACGGGGGCCCCCAGCACCACAGCCAGCCTGGCTCTCCATCAGAGCCTCTTCACACCGCTCCCCAGCAGAGCCTATCCACACGGCTCCCCAGCACCACAGCCCAGCACACCGGGCTCCCCAGCCCAGCTCACCAGGGTCCCCAGCAAAGAACACGGGGCCCCCCCGGCACCACAGCCTGCCTGGCTCTCCAGCAGAGCCTGTTTTAACCACCCCCCAGAAGAGGCTGTCCACAGGGCTCCCCAGCACCACAGCCCAGCACACCGGGCTCCCCAGCACCACAGCCCGCTTGGCTCTCCATCAGAGCCTGTTCACACCGCTCCCCAGCAGAGCCTGTCTACAGGGCTACACAGCAGCACAGCCCAGCACACTGGGCTCCCCAGCCAAGCTCACCGGGCTCGCCAGCACAGCACACGAGGGCCCCCGGCACCACAGCCCGCCTGGCTCTCCAGTAAAGCTTCTTCACACGGCTCCCCAGCAGCACAGCCCAGCACACCGGGCTCCCCAGCACCACAGCCCACCTGGCTCTCGATCAGAGCCTGTTCACACCGCTCCCCAGCAGATCCTGTCTACAGGGCTACACAGCAGCACAGCCCAGCACACCGGGCTACCCAGCCAAGCTCACTGGGCTCGCCAGCACAGCACAAGAGGGCCCCCGGCACCACAGCCCGCCTGGCTATCCAGCAAAGCCTCTTCACACGGCTCCCCAGCATCACAGCCCAGCACACCGGGCTCCATAGCCGATGTTACCGGGCTCCGCAGCACAGCACACGGGGCCCCCCAGCACCACAGCCCAGCAAACCGGGCTCCCCAGCACAGCACACGGGGGTCCCCAGCAACACAGCCGGCCTGG
Organism: Dascyllus trimaculatus; assembly: GCA_024666655.1. Taxonomy (NCBI): domain Eukaryota; kingdom Metazoa; phylum Chordata; class Actinopteri; family Pomacentridae; genus Dascyllus; species Dascyllus trimaculatus. Next base: position 131,183 of record JAMOIN010001019.1, read on the forward strand.
CTCTCCAGCAGAGCCTGTTCAAAACACTCCCCAGCAGAGCCTGTCCACACGGCTCCCCAGCAGCACAGCCCAGCACACCGGGCTCACCAGCACAGCACACGGGGGCCCCCAGCACAGCACACGCGGGCCCCCAGAACCACAGCCCTCCTGGCACTCCATCAGGGCCTATTCACACCGCTCCCCAGCAGAGCCTGTAAACACGGCTCCCCAGCACCACAGCCCAGCACACCGGGCTCCCCAGCCCAGCTCACCAGGCTCCCCGGCACAGCACACGGGGCACCCCAGCACCACAGCCCGCCTGGCTCTCCGGCAGAGCGTGTTTAAACCGCTCCCCAGCACAGCCTGTCTACACGTTTCCCCAGCGGCACTGCCCAGCACACCTTGCTCCCCAGCCCAGCTCACCAGGCTACCCAGCACAGAACACGGGGGCCCCCAGCACCACAGCCCGCCTGGAACTAACGCAGAGGCTGTTCACACCGCTCCCCAGCAAAGCCTGTCTACACGGCTCCCCGGAACCACAACCCAGCACACCGGGCTCCCCAGCAAAGCACACGGGGGCCCCCAGCACCACAGCCTGCCTGCCTCTCCAGCAGAGCCTGTTAACACAGCTCCCTAACAGAGCCAGAATGCACGGCTCCCCAGCAGCACTGCCCAGCACACCAGGCTCCCCAACCCAGCTCGCCAGGCTCTACAGCACAGCACACGGGGGCCCCCAGCACCACAGCCTGCCTGGCTCTCCATCAGAGACGGTTCACACCGCTCCCCAGCAGAGCCTGTTCATTCCGCTCCCCAGCAGAGCCTGTCTACACGGCTCACCAGCACCACAGCCCAGCACACCGGGCTCCCCAGCCCAGCTCACCGGGCTCCCCAGCACAGCACACGGGGCCCCCCAGCACCAAAGCCCGCCTGGCTCCCCTGCAGAGCCTTTTCAAACCAGACCCCAAGAGAGCCTGTCCACACGGCTCCCCAGCAAAACAGCCCAGCACACCGGGCTCCCCAGCCCAGCTCACCGGGCTCCCCAGGACAGCACACGGGCCCCCCCAGCACCATAGCCCGCCTGGCACTCCATCAGAGCCTGTTCACACCGCTCCCCAGCAGATCCTGTCTACAGGGCTACACAGCAGCACAGCCCAGCACACCGGGCTACCCAGCCAAGCTCACTGGGCTCGCCAGCACAGCACAAGAGGGCCCCCGGCACCACAGCCCGCCTGGCTCTCCAGCAAAGCCTCTTCACACGGCTCCCCAGCATCACAGCCCAGCACACCGGGCTCCATAGCCGATGTTACCGGGCTCCGCAGCACAGCACACGGGGCCCCCCAGCACCACAGCCCAGCAAACCAGGCTCCCCAGCACAGCACACGGGGGTCCCCAGCAACACAGCCGACCTGGCTCTCCAGCAGAGCCTGTTCAAAACACTCCCCAGCAGAGCCTGTCCACACGGCTCCCCAGCAGCACAGCCCAGCACACCGGGCTCACCAGCACAGCACACGGGGGCCCCCAGCACAGCACACGCGGGCCCCCAACACCACAGCCCTCCTAGCACTCCATCAGGGCCTATTCACACCGCTCCCCAGCAGAGCCTGTCAACACGGCTCCCCAGCACCACAGCCCAGCACACCGGGCTCCCCAGCCCAGCTCACCAGGCTCCCCGGCACAGCACACGGGGCACCCCAGCACCACAGCCCGCCTGGCTCTCCGGCAGAGCGTGTTTAAACCGCTCACCAGCACAGCCTGTCTACACGTTTCCCCAGCGGCACTGCCCAGCACACCTTGCTCCCCAGCCCAGCTCACCGGGCTACCCAGCACAGAACACGGGGGCCCCCAGCACCACAGCCCGCCTGGCTCTAACGCAGAGGCTGTTCACACCGCTCCCCAGCAGAGCCTGTCTACACGGCTCCCCAGAACCACAACCCAGCACACCGGTCTCCCCAGCAAAGCACACGGGGGCCCCCAGCACCACAGCCTGCCTGCCTCTCCAGCAGAGCCTGTTCACACAGCTCCCCAACAGAGCCAGAATGCACGGCTCCCCAGCAGCACTGCCCAGCACACCAGGCTCCCCAACCCAGCTCGCCAGGCTCTACAGCACAGCACACGGGGGCCCCCAGCACCACAGCCTGCCTGGCTCTCCATCAGAGACGGTTCACACCGCTCCCCAGCAGAGCCTGTTCATTCCGCTCCCCAGCAGAGCCTGTCTACACGGCTCACCAGCACCACAGCCCAGCACACCGGGCTCCCCAGCCCAGCTCACCGGGCTCCCCAGCACAGCACACGGGGCCCCCCAGCACCAAAGCCCGCCTGGCTCCCCTGCAGAGCCTTTTCAAACCAGACCCCAAGAGAGCCTGTCCACACGGCTCCCCAGCAAAACAGCCCAGCACACCGGGCTCCCCAGCCCAGCTCACCGGGCTCCCCAGGACAGCACACGGGCCCCCCCAGCACCATAGCCCGCCTGGCACTCCATCAAAGCCTGTTCACACCGCTCCCCCAGCAGAGCCTGTCTTCACGGCTCCCCATCACCACAGCCCAGCACACCGGTCTCCCCAGCACAGCTCACCGGGCTCCACAGGACAGCACTCGGGGGCCCCCAGCACCACGGCCCGCCTGGCTATCCAGCAGAGCCTGTTCAAACCACTCCCCAGGAGAGCCTGTCTACACGGCTCCCCAGCAGCACAGCCCAGCACACCGGGCTCCCCAGCCAAGCTCACCGGGCTCCCCGGCACAGCACACGAGGGCCCCCGGCACCACAGCTCGCCTGGCTATCCAGCAGAGTCTCTTCACATCGCTCCCCAGCAGAGCCTGTCCACACGGCTCCCCAGCAGCACAGCCCAGCACACCGGGCTCCCCAGCACCACAGCCCACCTGGCTCTCGATCAGAGCCTGTTCACACCGCTCCCCAGCAGATCCTGTCTACAGGGCTACACAGCAGCACAGCCCAGCACACCGGGCTACCCAGCCAAGCTCACTGGGCTCGCCAGCACAGCACAAGAGGGCCCCCGGCACCACAGCCCGCCTGGCTCTCCAGCAAAGCCTCTTCACACGGCTCCCCAGCATCACAGCCCAGCACACCGGGCTCCATAGCCGATGTTACCGGGCTCCGCAGCACAGCACACGGGGCCCCCCAGCACCACAGCCCAGCAAACCGGGCTCCCCAGCACAGCACACGGGGGTCCCCAGCAACACAGCCGGCCTGGCTCTCCAGCAGAGCCTGTTCAAAACACTCCCCAGCAGAGCCTGTCCACACGGCTCCCCAGCAGCACAGCCCAGGACACCGGGCTCCCCATCACAGGACACGGGGGCCTCCAGCACAGCACACAGGGGCCCCCAGCACCACAGCCTGTCTCGCTCTCCAGCAGAACCTATTCAAACCACTCCCCAGCAGAGCCTGTCCACTCGGCTCCCCAGCACTACAGACCAGCACACCGGGCTCCCCAGCCTAGCTCAACGGGCTCCCCAGCACAGCACACGGGGTTCCCCCAGCACCAAAGCCCGCCTGGCTTTAAATCAGAGCATGTTCAACCCTCTCCCCAGCAGAGCCTGTACACACAGTTCCCCAGCACCACAGCCCAGCACACCGGGCTCCCCAGCCCACCTCAACGGGCTTCCCAGCAAAGCACATGGGGCCCCCCAACACCACAGCCCGCCTGGCTCTCCATCAGAGCCTGTTCACACCGCTCCCCAGCAGAGCCTGTCTACACGTCTCCCCAGCAGCACAGCCCAGCACACCGCAGCACAGCCCGCCTGGCTCTCCAGCAGAGCCTGTTCACACCGCTCCTCAGCAGAGCCTTTCCACACGGCTCCCCAGCAGCACACCATAGGACATCGGGCTCCCCAGCCCAGCTAACCAGGCACCCCAGCACAGCACACGGGGGCCTCCAGCACCACAGCCCGCCTGGCTCTCCATCAGAGACTGTTCACACCGCTCCCCAGCAGAGCCTGTTCACTCGGCTCCCCAGCAGAACCTGTCTACACGGTTCCCCAGCAACGCAGCCCAGCACACCGGGCACCCAAGCACAGCACACGGGGGCCCCCAACACCACAGCCGGCCTGGCTTTCCATCAGAGCCTGTTCACACCGCTCCCAAGCAGAGCGTGTCTACACGGCTCCCCAGCAACACAGCCCAGCACACCGGGCTTCCCAGCCCAGCCTACCGGGCTCCCCAGCACCACAGTCCAACACACCGGGCTCCCCAGCACCACAGCCCGCCTGGCTCTCCATCAGAGCCTGTTCAAACCACTCCCCAACAGAGCCGGTCCACACGGCTCCCCAGTAGCACAGCCCAGCACATTGGCCTCCCCAGCCCAGCACACCGGGCTCCCCAGCACCACAGCCCAGCACACGGGGCTCCCCAGCCCAGCACACCGGGCTCGTCAGCACAGCACACGGGGCCGCCCAGCACCACAGCCCCCCTGGCTCTCCATCAGAGCCTGTTGAAACCACTCCCTAGCAGAGCCTGTCCACACGGCAACCGAGCACCACAGCCCAGCACACCGGGCTCCGAAGCCCAGTTCACCGGGCTCCCCTGCACACAGGGGCCCCCAGCAACACAGCGCGCCTTGCTCTCCAGCAGAGCCTGTTCACACCGCTCCCCAGCAGAGCCTATTCACTCCGCTCCCCAGCAGAGCCTGTCTACACGGCTCCCCAGCACCACAGCCAAGCTCACTGGGCTCCCCAGCACAGCACATGGGGCCCCCCAGCACCACATCCCACCTGGCTCTCCATCAGAGCCTGTTCACACCGCTCCCCAGCAGAGCCTGTCTACACGGCTCCCCAGCAGCACAGCCCAGCACACCGGGCTCCCCAGCCAAGCTCACCGGGCTCCCCGGCACAGCACACGAGGGCCCCCGGCACCACAGCTCGCCTGGCTATCCAGCAGAGTCTCTTCACATCGCTCCCCAGCAGAGCCTGTCCACACGGCTCCCCAGCAGCACAGCCCAGCACACCGGGCTCCATAGCCGATCTCACCGGGCTCCGCGGCACAGCACACGGGGCCCCCCAGCACCACAGCCCAGCACACCGGGCTCCCCAGCACAGCACACGGGGCTCCCCAGCATAGAACACGGGGGCCCCCAGCAACACAGCCCGCCTGGCTGTCCAGCAGAGCCTGTTCAAACCAATCCCAAGCAGAGCCTGTCCACACGCCTCCCCAGCAGCACAGCCCAGCACACCGGGCTCCTCATCCCAACTCACCGGGCTCCCAAGCAAAGCACACGGGGCCCCCCAGCACCACAGCCCCCCTGGCTCTCCATCAGAGCCTGGTCACAGCGCTCCGCAGCAGAGCCTGTCCACACGGCTCCCCAGCAGCACAGCCCACCACACCGGGCTCCCCAGCCAAGCTCACCGGGCTCCCCAGAAAAGCACATTGATGCCCCCAGCACCACAGCCCGCCAGACTCTCCATTAGAGCCTGTTCACACCGCTCCTCAGCAGAGCCTGTCCACACGGCTCGCCAGTACCACAGCCCAGCTCACCGGGCTCCCCACCACAGCACACGGGGCCCCCCAGCACCACAGCCCACCTGGCTCTCCATCAGAGCCTGTTCACACCGCTCCGCAGCAGAGCCTGTCTACACGGCTCCCCAGCACCACAGCCCAGCACACCGGGCTCCCCAGCACAGCACACGGGGGCCCCCAACACCACAGCCCGCCTGGCTCTCCAACAGAGCCTGTTCACACCACTCCCCAGCAAAGCCTTTCTACAAAGCTCCCCAGCCCAGCCACAGCACACAACACCCCAGCACCACAGCCCGCCTGGCTCTCCATCAGAGCCTGTTCACACCGCTCCACAGCAGAGCCTGTCTACACGGCTCCCCAGCACCACAGCCCAGCACACCGGGCTCCCCAGCACAGCACACCGGGCCCCCCAGCACCAATGCCCGCCTGGCTCCCCAGCAGAGCCTGTCCACACGGCTCCCCAGCAGCACAGCCCAGCACACCGGGATCCCCAGCACAGCACACGGGGGCCACCAGCACCACAGCCCGCCCGGCTCTCCATCAGAGCCTCTTCACACCGCTCCCCAGCAGAGCCTGTCTACACGGCTCCCAAGCACCACAGCCCAGCACACCGGGCTCCCCAGCACAGCACACGGGGGCCCCCAGCACCACAGCCCGCCTGGCTCTCAATCAGAGCCTGTTGAAACAACTCCCCAGCAGAGCTTGTCCACATGGCTCCCCAGCAGCACAGCCCAGCACACCGGGCTCCCCAGCCCAGCACACGGGGGCCCCCAGCACCACAGCCCGCCTGGCTCTCCAGCAGAGCATTTTCAAACCGCTCCTCAGCAAAGCCTGTCCACACGGCTCCCCAGCAGCACAGCCCAGCACACCGGGCTCCCCAGCCCTGCTCACCGGGCTCCCCAGTACAGCACACGGGGGCCCCCAGCACAGCTCACCGGGCTCCCCTGCACAGCACAGGGGGCCCCCCAGCACCACAGCCCGCCTGGCTTTCCATCAGAACCTTTTCACAACGCTCCCCGGGAGAGCCTGTCCACACGGCTCCCCAGCACCACAGCCCAGCACACCGGGCTCCCAGCCCAGCTCACCGGGCTCCCCAGCACAGCACACGGGGGCACCCAGCACCACAGCCCGCCTGGCTCTCCGGCAGAGCCTGTTCAAACCACTCCCCAGCAGAGCCTGGCCACTCAGCTCCCCAGCACAACAGCCCAGCACACCGGGCTCCCCAGGCCAGCTCAACGGGCTCCTCAGCACAGAACAAGGGGCCCCCCAAAACCACAGCCCGCCTGGCTCTCCATCAGAGCCTTTCCACACCGCTCCTCAGCAGAGCCTGTCCACACGGCTCCCCAGCACCACAGCCCTGCACACCGGGCTCCCAAGCCCAGCTCACCGGGCTCCCCATCACAGCACACCGGGGCCCCCAGCACCACAGCCCGCCTGGCTCTCCATCAGAGCCTTTTCACACCGCTCACCAGCAGAGCCTGTCCACAAGGCTCCCCAGCACCACAGCCCAGCACACCGGGCTCCCCAGCCCAGCTCACCGGGCTCCCGAGCACGGCACACGGGGCCTCCCAGCACCACAGCCCGCCTGGCTGTCCAGCAGATCCTTTTCAAACCACTCCCCAGCAATGCCTTTCCACACGGCTCCCCAGCAGCACAGCCCAGAATACCGGGCTCCCCAGCCCAGCTCAACAGGCTCCCCAGCACAGCACACGGGGCCCCCCAGCACCACAGCCCACCTGGCTCTCCATCAGAGCCTGTTCACACCGCTCCCCAGAAGAGCCTGTCCACACGGCACCCCAGCAGCTCAGCCCAGCACACCGGGCTCCGCAGCCCAGCTCACCGGGCTTCCGAGCACACCACACGGGGCCCCCCAGCACCACAGCATGCCTGGCTCTCCATCAGAGCCTTTTCACACCGCTTCCCAGCAGACCCTGTACACACGGCACCCCAGCAGCTCAGCCCAGCACACCGGGCTACCCAGCCCTGCTCACCGGGCTAACGAGCACAGCACACGGGGGGCCCCAGCACCACAGCCAGCCCGGCTCTCCATCAGAACCTGCTAACACCGCTTCCCAGCAGACCCTGTCCACACGGCACCCCAGCAGCTCAGCCAAGCACACCGGGCTCCCCAGCGCAGCTCACCGGGCCCCCCGGCACAGCACAAGGGGCCCCCCAGCACCACAGCCCGCCTGGCTCTCCATCAGAGCCTGTTTACACCGCTCCGCAGCAGAGCCTGTCTACACGGCTCCCCAGTACCACAGCCCAGCTCACCGGGCTCACCAGCCCAGCTCACCTGGCTCTCCAGCACAGCACACGGGGCCCCAAAGCATCACAGTCCGCCTTGCTCTCCATCAGAGCCTGTTAACACCGCTCCCCAGCAGAGCCCGTCTACACGGCTCCCCAGCACAACAGCCCATCACACCGTGCTCCCCAGCAGCGCACACGGGGCCCCTCAGCACCACAGCCCGCCTGGCTCTCCAGCAGAGCCTTCTGAAAAAACTCCCCAGCAGAGCTTGTCCACATGGCTCCCCAGCAGCACAGCCCAGCACACCGGGCTCCCCAGCCCAGCACACGGGGGCCCCCAGCACCACAGCCCGCCTGGCTCTCCAGCAGAGCATTTTCAAACCGCTCCTCAGCAAAGCCTTTCCACACGGCTCCTCAGCAGCGCAGCCCAGCAAACCGGGCTCCCCAGCCCTGCTCACCGGGCTCCCCAGTACAGCACACGGGGGCCCCCAGCACAGCTCACCGGGCTCCCCTGCACAGCACACGGGGCCCCCCAGCACCACAGCCCGCCTGGCTTTCCATCAGAATCTTTTCACAACGCTCCCCAGTAGAGCCTGTCCACACGGCTCCCCAGCACCACAGCCCAGCACACCGGGCTCCCAGCCCAGCTCACCGGGCTCCCCAGCACAGCACACGGGGGCACCCAGCACCACAGCCCGCCTGGCTCTCCGGCAGAGCCTGTTCAAACCACTCCCCAGCAGAGCCTGTCCACACGGCTCCCCAGCACAACAGCCCAGCACACCGGGCTCCCTAGGCCAGCTCAACGGGCTCCTCAGCACAGAACAAGGCGCCCCCCAGCACCACAGCCCGCCTGGCTCTCCATCAGAGCCTGTCCACAACGCTCCTCAGCAGAGCCTGTCCACACCGCTCCCCAGCACCACAGCCCTGCACACCGGGCTCCCCATCCCAGCTCACCGGGCTCCCCATCACAGCACACCGGGGCCCCCAGCACCACAGCCCGCCCGGCTCTCCATCAGAGCCTGTTCACACCGCTCCCCAGAAGAGCCTGCCCACACGGCACCCCAGCAGCTCAGCCCAGCACACCGGGCTCCGCAGCCCAGCTCACCGGGCTTCCGAGCACACCACACGGGGCCCCCCAGCACCACAGCATGCCTGGCTCTCAATCAGAGCCTTTTCACACCGCTTCCCAGCAGACCCTGTACACACGGCACCCCAGCAGCTCAGCCCAGCACACCGGGCTCCCCAGCCCTGCTCACCGGGCTCCCAAACACAGCACACGGGGGCCCCCAGCACCACAGCCCGCCCGGCTCTCCATCAGAGCCTGTTAACACCGCTTCCCAGCAGACCCTGTCCACACGGCACCCCAGCAGCTCAGCCAAGCACACCGGGCTCCCCATCGCAGCTCACCAAGCCCCCCAGCACAGCACAAGGGGCCCCCCAGCACCACAGCCCGCCTGGCTCTCCATCAGAGCCTGTTCACACCGCTCCGCAGCAGAGCCTGTCTACACGGCTCCCCAGTACCACAGCCCAGCTCACCGGGCTCACCAGCCCAGCTCACCTGGCTCTCCAGCACAGCACACGGGGCCCCAAAGCATCACAGTCCGCCTTGCTCTCCATGAGAGCCTGTTAACACCGCTCCCCAGCAGAGCCCGTCTACACGGCTCCCCAGCACCACAGCCCAGCACACCGGTCTCCCCAGCAGCGCACACGGGGCCCCTAAGCACCACAGCCCGCCTGGCTCTCCAGCAGAGCCTGTTGAAAATACTCCCCAGCAGAGCTTGTCCACATGGCTCCCCAGCAGCACAGCCCAGCACACCGGGCTCCCCAGCCCAGCACACGGGGGCCCCCAGCACCACAGCCCGCCTCGCTCTCCAGCAGAGCCTTTCCACACGGCTCCCCAGCACAACAGCCCAGCACACCGGCCTCCCCAGCAAAGCACACGGGGCCCCCCAGCAATACAGCCTGCCTGGCTGTGCATCAGAGCCTGTTCAAACCACTCCACAGCAGAGCCTGTCTACACTGCTCCCCAGCACCACAGCCCAGCACACCGGGCTTTCCAGCCAAGCTCAACGGGCTCCTGAGCACAGCACACGGGCGCCCCCAGCACCACAGCCCGCCTGCTCTCCATCAGAGCCTGTTCACACCCGTCCGCAGCAGAGCCTGTCTACACGGCTCCGAAGCACAAAAGCCCAGCACTCCGGGCTCCCCAGCCCAGCTCACCATGGCCCCCAGCCCAGCTTAACGGGCTCCCCAGCCCAGCACACCGGGCTCCCCAGCGCAGCACACCGGGCTCCCCAGCCCAGCTCACCGGGCACCCCGGCACAGCACACGGGGGCCCCCAGCACCACAACCCGGCTGGCTCTCCATCAGAGCATGTTCACACCGTTCAACAGCACAGCCTGTCTACACGGCTCGCCATCAAAACAGCAAAGCACACAGGGATCCCCAGCCCAGCTCACCGGGCTCCTGAGCACAGCTCACGGGGGTCCAGAGCACCACAGCCCGCCTGGCTCTCCATCAGGTCCTGTTCACACCCCTCCGCAGCAGAGCCTGTCTACACGGCTCCCCAGCACAAAAGCCCAGCACACCGGGCTACCCAGCCCAGCTCACAGGGCTCCCCAGCACAGCACACGGGACCCCCCAGTACCACAGCCCGCCTGGCTCTCCAGCAGAGCCTGTTCACACCGCTCCCCAGCAGAGCCTGTCTACACGGCTCCCCATCACCACAGCCAAGCCCACCGGGCTCATCAGCCCAGCTCACCGGGCTCCCCAGGACAGCACACGGGGTCCCCCAGCACCTCAGCCCGCCTGGCAATCCATCAGAGCCTGGTCACAGCGCTCCACAGCAGAGCCTGTCTACACGGCTCCCCAGCACCACAGCCCAGTACACCGGGCTCCCCAGCCCAGCTCACCGGGCTCCCCAGCACTGCACACTGGGCCCCCCAGCACAACACACGGGGGCCCCAAGCACCAAAGCCCGCCTGGCTCTCCATCAGAGGCTGTTCACACCGCTCCCAAGCTGAGCCTGTCTACACGGCTCCCCAGCACCACAGCCCAGCAAACCGGGATCCCCAGCCCAGCTCACCGGGCTCCCCAGCACAGCACACGGGGGCCCCCAGCACCACAGCCCGCCTGGCTGTCCAGCAGAGCCTGTTCACAACGCTCCCCAGCAGAGCCTTTCCACACGGCTCCCCAGCAGAGCCTGTCCACACGGCTCCCCAGCACCACAGCCCAGAACACTGGGCTCCCCAGCCCACCTCACCGGGCCCACTACACACATCACACGGGGGCGCCCAGAATCACAGCCCGCCTAGCTCTCCGTCAGAGCCAGTTCACAAAGCTCCGCAGCAGAGCCTGTCTACACGGATCCCCAGCACCACAGCCCAGCTCACCGGGCTCTCCAGCACTGCACACGGGGCCCCCCAGCACCACAGCCCGCCTGGCTCTCGAGCAGAGCCTGTTCAAACCACTCCCCCAGCAGAGCCTGTCCACATGGCTCCCCAGCACCACAGCCAAGCAAACCGGGCTCCCTAGGCATGCTCACCCGGCTCCCCAGCACAGCACACGGGGGCCCCCACCACAGCTCACCGGGCTCCCCTGAACCACAGCCCGCCTGGCTCTCTATCAGAGCCTGTTCAACCCTCTCCCCAGCCGAGCCTGTCCACACGGCTCCCCAGCACCACAGCCCAGCACACCGGGCTCCCCAGCACAGCACACGGGTCCCCCCAGCACCACAGCCCGCCTGGCTCTCCATCAGAACCTGTCTACACGGCTCCCTAGCACCACAGCCCAGCTCACCGTGCTCCCCAGCACCACAGCCCAGCACACCGGGCTCCCCATCCCAGCTAACCGGGCTCTGCATCACAGCACACGGGGGCCCCCAGCACCACAGCCCGCCTGGCTCTCCATCAGAGCCTGTTCACAGCGCTCCGCAGCAGAGCCTGTCTACACGGCTCCCCAGCAGCACAGCCCAGCACACCGGGCTCCCCAGCCCAGCTCACCGGGCTCCTCAGCCCAGCTCACTGTGGTCCCCAGCACAGCAAACGGGGCCCCCAGCACCACAGCGCGCCTTGCTCTCCAGCCGAGCCTGTGCAAACCGCTCCCCAGAAGAGCCTGTCCACACGGCTCCCCAGCAGCACAGCCCAGCACACCGGGCTTCCCAGCTCAGCTCACCGGGCTCCCCAGCACAGCACACTGGGCTCCCCAGCACCACAGCCCGCCTGGCTCTACGGCACAGCCTGTTTAAAGCGCTCCCAGCAGAGCCTGTCCACACCGCTCCCCAGCAGAGCCTGTCTACATGACTCCCCAGCTCCACAGCCCAGCACATGGGGCCCCCCAGAACCACAGCCCAGCACACCGGGCTCCCCAGCCCAGCTCACCGGGCTCCCAAGCACAGCACACAGGGGCCCCCAGCACCACAGCCCGCTTGGCTCTCCATCAGAGACTCTTCACACCGCTCCCCAGCAGAGCCTGTTCACTCCGCTCCCCAGCAGAGCCTGTCTACACGGCTCCACCGCAGAGCCTGTCTACACGGCTCCCCAGCACCACAGCCCAGCACACCGGGCTCCCCAGCACTATAGCCCAGCACACGTGGCTCCCAAGCCGATCTCACAGGGCTCCCCAGCACAGCACACGGGGCCCCCCAGCACCACAGCCCCCCTGACTCTCCAGCAGAGCCTGTTCACACCGCTCCAAAGCAGAGCCTGTCAACACAGCTCCCCAGCAGAACAGCCCAGCACACCGGGCTCCCCAGCCCAGATCACCGGGCTCCCCTGCACCACAGCCCGCCTCGCTCTCCATCAGAGCCTGTTCACACCGCTCCCCAGCAGAGCTTGTCTACACGGCTCCCCAGCAGCACAGCCCAGCACACCGGGCTGCGCATCCCAGTTCACCGGGCTCCCCAGCACAGCACACGGGGGCCCTCAGCATGACAGCCCGCCTGGCTCTCCATCAGAGCCTGTTCAGACCGCTCCCCAGCAGAGCTTGTCCACACGGCTCCCCAGCAGCACAGCCCAGAACGCCGGGTTCCCCAGCACAGCACACGGGGGCCCCAACCACCACAGCCCGCCTGGCTCTCCATCAGAGCCTGTTCAAACCACTCCCCAGCAGAGCCTGTCCACTGGGCTCCCCAGCAGCACAGCCCAGCACACCGGGTTCCCCAGCCCAGCTCACTGGGCTCCCCAGCACAGCACACGGGGGCCCCCAGCACCACAGCCTGGCTGGCTCTCCAGCCGGGCCTGTTCACACAGCTCCCCAGAAGAGCCAGTATGCACGGCTCCCCAGCAGAGCCTTTCTCCACGGGTCCCCAGTAGCACTACCCAGCACACCGCACCACAGCCCGCCTGACTCTCCAGCAGAGCCTGTTCAAACCGCTCCCCAGCAGAGCCTGTCCACACGGCTCCCCAGGGTCACAGCCCAGCTCAACGGGCTCCCCAGCACAGCACACGGGGGCCCCAAGCAACACAGCGCGCCTTGCTCTCCAGCAGAGCCTGAGCACACCGCTCCTCAGAAGACCCATTCTACACGGCTCCCCAGCACCACAGCCCAGCACACCGGACTCCACAGCCTTGCTCACCGATCTCCCCAGGACAGCACACGGGGCCCACCACTACCACAGCCCGCCTGGCTCTCCAGCAGATCCTGTTCGAACCAGTCCCCATCAGAGCCTGTCCACACGGCTCCCCAGCAGCACAGCACAGCAAACCGGGTTCCCCAGCCCAGCTCACCGTGCTCCCCAGCACAGCACACGGGGGCCCCCAGCACCACAGCCAGCCTGGCTCTCCATCAGATCCTGTTCACACCGCTCCCCAGCAGAGCCTTTCTACACGGCTCCCCAGCAGCACAGCCCAGCACTCCGGGCTCCCCGGCCCAGCTCACCGGGCTCCCCAGCCCAGCTCACCGTGGTCCCCAGCACAGCAAACGGGGGCCCCCAGCACCACAGCGCGCCCTGCTCTCCAGCCGATCCTGTGCAAACCGCTCCCTAGCAGAGCCTGTCTACACGGCTCCCCAGCAGCACAGCCCAGCACACCGGGCTCCCCAGCCCAGCTAACCGGGCACCCCAGAACAGCACACGGGGGCCCCCAGCACCACAGCCCGAATGGCTCCCCAGCAGAGCCTGTCTACACGGCTCCCCATCACCACAGCCCAGCACACCGGGCTCCCCAGCCCAGCTCAACGGGCTCCCCATCACAGCACACCGAGGCCCCCAGCACCACTGCCCGCCTGGCTCTCCATCAGAGCCTGTTCACACCGCTCCCCAGCACAGCCTGTCCACACGGCTCACCAGCACCACAGCCCAGCACACCGGCCTCCCCAGCACAGCACACGGGGCCCCCCAGCAATACAGCCTGCCTGGCTCTGCATCAGAGACTGTTAAAACCACTCCACAGCAGAGCCTGTCTACACTGTTCCCCAGCACCACAGCCCGAATGGCTCCCCAGCAGAGCCTGTCCACACGGCTCCCCATCACCACAGCCCAACACACCGGGCTCCGAAGCCCAGCTCAACGGGCTCCCCAGCACAGCACACGGGGCCCCCCAGAACCACTGCCCGCCTGGCTCTCCATCAGAGCCATTTCACACCACTCCCCAGCAGAGCCTGTCCACACGGCTCCCCATCACCACAGCCCAGCACACCGGGCTCCCCAGCACAGCACACGGGGCCCCCAAGCACAGCACACGGGGCATCCCAGCACCACAGCCCGCCTGGCTCTCCAGCAGAACCTGTTCAAAACACTCCCCAGCAGAGCCGGCCCACACGGCTCCCCAGCAGCACAGCCCAGCTCACCGGGCTCCCCAGCGCAGCACACGGGGGCCCCCAGCACTACAGCCCGCCTGGCTCTCCATCAGAGCCTGTTCACTCCGCTCCCCAGCAGAGCCTGTTCAAACCACTCGCCAGCGGAGCCTGTCCACACGGCTCCCCAGCAGAGCCTGTCCACACGGCTCCCCAGCACCACAGCCCAGCACATCGGGCTACACATCCCAGCTCAACGGGCTCCGCAGCACAGCACACCGGGCCCCCCAGCACCACAGCCCAAATGGCTCCCCAGCAGAGTCTATCTACACGGCTCCCCAGCACCACAGCCCAGCACACGGGGCTCCCCAGCACAGCACACGGGGGCCCCCAGCAGAGCACACGGGGCTTCCAAGCCCAGCTCAACCGGCTCCCCAGCAAAGCATACGGGTCTTCCCAGCACCACAGCCCACCTGGCTCTCCATCAGAGCCTGTTCACTCCGCTCCCCAGCCGAGCCTGTCCACACGGCTCCCCAGCACCACAGCCCAGCACACCGGGCTCCACAGCACAGCACACCGGGCTCCCCAGCCCAGCTCACCGGGCTCCCCGGGACATCACACGGGGGCCCCCAGCACCACAGCCCGCCTGGCTCTCAATCAGAGCCTTATCAAACCACTCCCCAGCAGAGACTGTCCACACATTGCTCCCCAGCAGCACAGCCCAGCACACCGGGCTCCCCAGCCCAGCTCACCGGGCACCCCGGGACATCACACGGGGGCCCCCAGCACCACAGCCCGCCTGGCTCTCCAGAAGAGCCTGTTCAAACCATTCAGCAGAAGAGCCTGTCCACACGGCTCCCCATCACATCAGCCCAGCACAACGGGCTCCTCAGCAAAGCTCACCGGGCTCCCCAGCACAGCACACGGGGCCCCCTAGCACAGCACACAGGGGCCCCCAGCACCACAGCCCGCCTGGCTGTCCAGCTTAGCCTGTTTACACCGCTCCCCAGCAGAGCCTGTCCACACGGCTCCCCAGCACCACAGCCCAGCACACCGGGCTCCCCAGCACAGCACACGGGGCCCCCCAACACCACAGCCCGCCTGGCTCTCCAGCTTAGCCTGTTCAAAACACTCCCCAACAGAACCTGTTCTCACGGCTCCCAAGCAGCACAGCCCAACACTCCGGGCTCCCCAGCACAGCTAACGGGGGCACCCAGCATAACAGCCCGCCTGGCTCTCCAGCAGAACCTGTTCAAACCACTCCCCAGCAGAGCCGGCCCACACGGCTCCCCAGCAGCACAGCCCAGCTCACCGGGCTCCCCAGCGCAGCACACTGGGGCCCCCAGCACTACAGCCCGCCTGGCTCTCCATCAGAGCCTTATCACACCGCTCCCCAGCATAGCCTGTCCACACGGCTCCCCAGCAGCACGGCCCAGCACACCGGGCTCCCCAGCCCAGCTCACTGGGTTCCCCAGCACAGAACACGGGGCCCCTCAGCACCACAGCCCGCCTGGCTCTCCAGCAGAGCCTTTTCAAACCACTCCCCAGCAGAGCCTGTACACACGGCTCCCCAGGAGCACAGCCTTGCACACCGGGCTCCTCAGCCCAGCTCACGGGGCTCCCCAGCACAGCACACGGGGGCCCCCAGCACCACAGCCCGCCTGGAAATCCAGCAGACCCTTTTCAAACCACTCCCCAGCAGAGCCTGTCCACACGGCTCCCCAGCACCACAGCCCAACACACCGGGCTCTGAAGCCCAGCTCAGCGGGCTCCCCAGCACAGCACCCGGGGCCGCCCAGCACCACAGCCCACCTGGCTCTCGATCAGAGCCTGTTCAAACCACTCCCCCAGCAGAGCCTGTCCACACGACTCCCCAGCACCACATCCGAGCACACCGGGCTCCCCAGCCCAGCTCAACGGGCTCCCCAGCACAGCACACGGGGCCCCCCAGCACAGCACACGGGCCCCCCCAGCACAGCACACGGGGCTTCCCAGCACAACAGCCCGCCTGGCTCTCCATCAGAGCCTGTACAAAACTCTCCTCAGCAGAGCCTGTTGAAACCTGTCCCCAGCACCACAGCACAGCACACCGGGCTCCCCAGCCCAGCACACCGGGCTACCCGGGACATCACACGGGGGCCCCCAGCACCACAGCCCGCCTGGCTCTCCAGATGAGCCTGTTCAAACCACTCCCCCGCAGAGCCTGTCCACACGGCTCCCCAGCAGCACAGCCCAGCTCGCCGGGCTCCCCAGCCCACCTCACCGGACTCCCCAGCACAGCACACGGGGGCCCCCAGCACCACAGCCCGCCTGGCTCTCCAGGAGAGCCTGTTCACACAACTCCCCAGCAGAGCCTGTACACAGGGCTCCCCAGCAGAACAGCCCAGGACCCCGGGCTCCCCGAAGCCCAGCTCAACGGGCTCTCCAGCACAGCACACGGGGCCCCCCAGCACCACAGCCCGCCTGGCTCTCCATCAAAGTCTGTTCACATTGCTCCGCAGTAGAGCCTGTCTACACGGCTCCCCAGCACCACAGCCCAGTACACCGGGCTCCCCAGCCCAGCTCACCGGGCTCCCCAGCACAGCACACGGCGCCGCCCAGCACCACAGCCCGAATGGCTCGCCAGCAGAGCCTGTCTACACGGCTCCCCAGCACCACAGCCCAGCACACCGGTCTCTCCAGCCCAACTCAACGGGCTCCCCAGCACAGCACACGCGGGCCCCCAGCACCACAGCCCGCCTGGCTATCCATCAGAGCCTGTTCACAACGCTCCCCAGCAGAGCCTGTCCACAAGGCACCCCAGCAGAGCCTGTCCACACGGCTCCCCATCACATCAGCCCAGCACACCGGGCTCCTCAACAAAGCTCACCGGGCTCCCCAGCACAGCACACGGGAGCCCATCAGTACCACAGCCCGCCTGGCAATCCAGCAGACCCTGTTCAAACCACTCCGAAGCAGAGCCTGTCCACACGGCTCCCCATCACATCAGCCCAGCACACCGGGCTCCTCAACAAAGCTCACCGGGCTCCCCAGCACAGCACACTGGGGCCCCCAGCACCACAGCCCGCCTTGCTCTCCAGATGAGCCTGTTCAAACCATTCCCCCGCAGAGCCTTTCCACACGGCTCCCCAGCAGCACAGCCCAGCTCACCGGGCTCCCCAGCCCACCTCACCGGACTCCCCAGCACAGCACACGGGGGCCCCCAGCACCACAGCCCGCCTGGCTCTCCAGCAGAGCCTCTTCACACCGCTCCCCAGCAGAGCCTGTCTACAAGGCTCCCCAGCAGCACAGCCCGCCTGGCTCTCCATCAGAGCCTGTTCAAACCGCTCCCCAGCAGATCCTGTCAACACGGCTCCCCAGCAGCACAGCCCAGCACTCCGGCCTCCCCAGCCCAACACACCGGGTTACCCAAAACAGCACACGGGGGCCCCCAGCACCACGGCCCGCCTGGCTCTCCAGCAGAGCCTGTTCAAACCACTCCCAAGCAGAGCCGGTCCACACGGCTCCCCAGCAGCAGAGCCCAGCACACTGGCCTCCCCAGCCCAGCTCACCGGGCTCCCCAGCACAGCACACGGGGCCCCCAAGCACCACAGCCAACCTGGCTCTCCATCAGAGCCTGTTCACACCGCTCCCCAGCAGAGCCTGTCTACGGGGCTACCCAGCAGCACAGCCCAGCACACCGGGCTCCCCAGCCAAGCTCACTGGGCTCCCCAGAAAAGCACACGGGAGGCCCCAACACCACAGCCGGCCTGGCTCTCCATCAGAGCCTGTTCAAACCATTTCCCTAGCAGAGACTGTCCATACGGCTCCCCAGCAGCACAGCCCTGCACACCGGGATCCCCAGCACAGCACACGGGGGCCCCCAGCACAACAGCCCAGCACACCGGGCTCCCCAGCCCTGCTCACCGGACTCCCCAGCACAGCACACGGGGGCCCCCAGCACAGCTCACCGGGCTCCCCAGCACAGCACACGGGGCCGCCAAGCACCACAGCCCGCCTGGCGCTCCATCAGAGCATGTTCACACCGCTCCCCAGTAGAGCCTTTCCACACGGATCCCCAGCAGCACAGCCCTGCACACCGGGCCTCCAACCCAGCCAACCGGGCTCCCCAGCACAGCACACGGGGGCCCCCAGCACCACAGCTGGCCTGGCTCTCCATCAGAGACTGTTCACACCGCTCCCCAGAAGAGCCTGTTCACTCCGCTCCCCAGCAGAGCCTGTCTACACGGCTTTCCAGCAGCACAGCCCAGCACACCGCAGCACAGCCCACCTGGCTCTCCAGCAGAGCCTGTCCACAGGGTTCCCCAGCACCACAGCCCGCCTGGCTCTCCAGCAGAGCCTGTTCACACTGCTCCCCAGAAGAGCCTGTCTACACAGCTCCCCAGCAGCACAGCCCAGCACGCCGGGTTCCCCAGCACAGCACACGGGGGCCCCAAGCACCACAACCCGCCTGGCTCTCCATCAGAGCCTGTTCAAACCACTCCCCAGCAGAGCCTGTCCACAGGGCTCCCCAGCAGCACAGCCCAGCACACCGGGCTCCCCAGCACTGGACACGGGGGCACCCAGAACCACAGGCCGCCTGGCTCTCCAGCAGAGCCTGTTCACACCGCTCCCCAGCAGAGCCTGTCCACAGGGTTCCCCAGCACCACAGCCAAGCACAACGGGCTCCCAAGCCGATCTCACAGGGCTCCCCAGCCCAGCTCACCGGGCTCCCCAGCACCACAGCCCGCCTGGCTCTCCAGCAGAGCCTGTTCACACTGCTCCCCAGCAGAGCCTGTCTACACGGCTCCCCAGCAGCACAGCCCAGCATGCCGGGTTCCCCAGCACAGCACACGGGGGCACCAAGCACCACAGCCCACCTGGTTCTCCATCAGAGCCTGTTCAAACCACTCCCCAGCATAGCCTGTCCACAGGGCTCCCCAGCAGTACAGCCCAGCACACCGGGCTCCCCAGCCCAGCTCACCGGGCTTCCCAGCACAGCATACGGGGGCCCCCAGCACCACAGCCTGGCTGGCTCTCCAGCAGAGCCTGTTCACACAGCTCCACAGAAGAGCCAGTATGCACGGCTCCCCAGCAGCACTGCCCAGCTCAGCGGGCTCCACAGCACAGCACACTGGGGCCCCCAGCACCACAGCCCGCCTGGCTCTCCATCATGGACTGTTCACACCGCTCCCCAGAAGAGCCTGTTCACTCCGCTCCCCAGCAGAGCCTGTCTACACGGCTCCCCAGCACCACAGCCCAGCACACCGGGCTCCCCAGCCCAGCTCACCGGGCTCCCCAGCACAGAACACGGGGCCCCCCAGCACCACAGCCCGCCTGGCTCCCAGGCAGAGCCTGTTCAAACCACTCCCCAGAAGTCCCTGTCCACACGGCTCCCCAGCAGCACAGCCTAGCACAGCTGGCTCCCCGGCCAAGATCACCGGGCTCCCAATCACAGCACACGGGGGCCACCAGCACCACATCCCGCCTGGCTCTCCATCATGGCCTGCTCACACCACTACCCTGCAGAGCCTATTGAAACCACTCCCCAGAAGAGCCTGTCCACACGGGTCCCCAGCACCACAGCCCAGCACACCGGGCTCCCCAGCCCAGCTCACCGGGCTCCCCAGCAAAGCACACGGGGGCCCCCAAAGCCACAACCCGCCTGGCTCTCCATCAGTGCCTTTTCACACCGCTCCCCAGCAGAGCCTGTTCACTCCGCTCCGCAGCAGAGCCTGTCGACACGGCTCCCCAGCACCACAGCCCAGCTCACCGGGCTCCCCAGCACTGCACACGGGGCCCCCCAGCACCACAGCCCACCTGGCTCTCCATCAGAGCCTGTTCACACCGCTCCCCAGCAGAGCCTATTCACTCCGCTCCCCAGCAGAGCCTGTCTACACGGCTCCCCAGCACCACAGCCAAGCTCACTGGGCTCCCCAGCACAGCACATGGGGCCCCCCAGCACCACATCCCACCTGGCTCTCCATCAGAGCCTGTTCACACCGCTCCCCAGCAGAGCCTGTCCACACGGCTCCCGAGCAGCACAGCCCAGCACACCGGGCTCCCCAGCCAAGCTCACCGGGCTCCCTAGCACAGCACACGAGGGCCCCCGGCACCACAGCCAGCCTGGCTATCCAGCAGAGTCTCTTCACATCGCTCCCCAGCAGAGCCTGTCCACACGGCTCCCCAGCAGCACAGCCCAGCACACCGGGGTCCAAAGCCGATCTCACCGGGCTCCGCAGCACAGCACACGGGGCCCCCAAGCACCACAGCCCAGCACACCGAAGCACAGCCCGCCCGGCTCTCCATCAGAGCCTGTTCAAACCGCTCCCCATCAGATCCTGTCCACACGGCTCCCCAGCACCACAGCCCGCCTGGCTCTAAATCAGAGCCTGTTCAAACAGCTCCCCAGCACCACAGCCCAGCACACATGGCTCCCCAGCCAAGCTCAACGGGCTCCCCAGCACAGCACACGGGGGCCCCCAGCACCACAGCCCGCCTGGCTGTCCAGCAGAACCTTTACACACCACTCCCCAGCACAGCCTGTCAACACGCCTCCCCAGCACCACTGCCCAGCACACCGGGCTCCCCAGCCAGGCTCAACCGGCTCCCCAGCATGGAACACGGGGACCCCCAGCACCACAGCCCGCGTTGCTCTCCAGCAGAGCCTTTTGAAATCACTCCCCAGCACAGCCTGTCAACACGCCTCCCCAGCAGCACAGCCCAGAACACCGGGCTCCCACGCCCAGCTCACCGGGCTCCCCAGCACAGCACACGGGGCACCCCAGCAGAGCCTGTCTACACGTTTGGCCAGCACCACAGTATAGTACACCGGGCTCCCCAGCCCAGCTCACCGTGCCCCCCAGCACAGCACACGGGGGCCCCCAAAGACACAGCCTGCCTGGCTCTCCAACAGAGCCTGTTCACACCACTCCCCAGCAAAGCCTTTCTACAAAGCTCCCCAGCACAACAGCACAGCACACCGGGATCCCCAGCCCCGCTCACCGGGCCCACCAGCACAGCACACGGGGGCCCCCAGCACCACAGCCCGCCTGGCTCTCCATCAGAGCCTGTTCACACCGCTCCGCAGCAGAGCCTGTCTACACGGCTCCCCAGCACCACAGCCCAGCACACCGGGCTCCCCAGCACAGCACACCGGGCCCCCCAGCACCAATGCCCGCCTGGCTCCCCAACAGAGCCTGTCCACACGGCACCCCAGCAGCTCAGCCCAGCACACCGGGCACCGCAGCCCAGTTAACCGGGCTACCGAGCACAGCACACTGGGGCCCCCCAGCACCACAACCCGCCTGGCTCTCCATCAGAGCCTTTTCACACCGCTTCCCAGCAGACCCTCTACACACGGCACCCCAGCAGCTTAGCCCAGCACACCGGGCTCCCCAGCACAGCAGACGGGGCCCCCCAGCACCACAGCCCGAATGGCTCCAGAGCAGAGCCTGTCTACACGGCTCCGCAGCAGCACAGCCTAGCACACCGCAGCACAGCCCGCCTGGCTATCCAGCAGAGCCTGTCCACACCGCCCCCCAGAAGAGCCTGTCCACACGGCTCCCCAGCACCACAGCCCAGCACACCGGGCTCCAAAGCACAGCACATGGGGGCCCACAGCACCACAGCCAGCCTGGCTCTCCAGCATAGCCTGTTTACAACGCTCCCCAGCAGAGCCTGTCTACACGGCTCCCCAGCACCACAGCCCAGCACACCGGGCTCCCCAGCCAAGCTCACCGGGCTCCCCAGCACAGCACACGGGGGCCCCTAGCACCACAGCCCGCCTGGCTCTCCATCAGAGCCTGTTCACACCGCTCCCCAGCCGAACATGTCTACACGGCTCCCCAGCAGCACAGCCCAGCTCACCGGTCTCCCCTGCACATCACACGGTGGCCACCAGCAACACAGCGTGCCTTGCTCTCCAGCAGAGCCTGTTCAAACCGCTCCCCAGCAGAGCCTGTCTACACGGCTCCCCAGCAGCACAGCCCAGCACACCGGGCTCCCCAGCCCAGCATACGGGGGCCCCCAGCACCACAGCGCGCCTGGCTCTCCAGCAGAGCCTTTTCAAGACACTCCCCAGCAGAGCCTTTCCACAGGGCTCCCAAGCAGCACAGCCCAGGACACCGGGCTCCCCAGCCCAGTTCACCGGGCTCCCCAGCACAGCACACGGGGCCCCCCAGCACCGCAGCCCGAATGGCTCCCCAGCAGAGCCTGTCTACACAGCTCCCCAGCACCACAGCC
>JAMOIN010001961.1:0-39834 GCA_024666655.1 Dascyllus trimaculatus
TCCACACGGCTACCCAGCACCACAGCCCAGCACACCGGGCTCCTCGGCCCAGCTCACCGGGCTCCCCAGCACAGCACACGGGGGCCCCCAGCACCACATCCGGCATGGCTCTCCATCAGTGCCTGTTCACACCGCTCCCCAGCAGAGCCTGTTCACACCGCTCCCCAGAAGAGCCTGTCTACACGGCTCCCCAGCACCACAACCCAGGACACTGGGCTCCCCAGCCCAACTCAACGGGCCCCCTAGCACAGCACATGGGGGCCCCCAGCAACACAGCCCGCCTGGCTCTCCATCAGAGCCTGTTCAAACCACTCCCCAGCAGAGCCTGTCCACACAGCTCCCCAGCACCACAGCCCAGCACACCGGGCTCCCCAGCCAAGCTCAACGGGCTCCCCCGCACCACAGCCCGCCTGGCTCTCAATCAGAGCCTGTGTACACGGCTCCCCAGAACCACAGCCCAGCACACCGGGCTCGCCAGCCCAGCTGAAGGGGCTCCCCAGCACAGAACAAGGGGCCCCCCAGCACCACAGCCCGCCTGGCTCTCCATCAGAGCCATTTCACACCGCTCCTCAGCAGAGCCTGTCCACACGGCTCCCCAGCACCACAGCCCAGCACACCGGGCTCCTCAGCCCAGCTCACCGGGCTCCCCAGCACAGCACATGGGGGCCCCCAGAACCACAGCCCGCCTGGTTCTCCAGCAGACCCTATTCAAACCACTCCCCAGCACAGCCTGTCCACACGGCTCCCCAGCACCACAGCCCAGCACACCGGGCTCCCCAGCACAGCACACGGGGCCCCCCAGCACCACAGCCCGCCTTGCTCTCCATCAGAGCCTGTTCACACCGCTCCGCAGCAGAGCCTGTCTACACGGCTCCCCATCACCACAGCCCAGCACACCGGGCTCCCCATCACCACAGCCCAGCACAAGGGGCTCCCCAGCCCAGCACACCGAGCTCCCCATCACAGCACACGGGGCCCCCCAACACCACAGCCCGCCTGGCTCTCCATCAGAGCCTGTTCAAACCACTCCCAAGCAGAGCCTGTCCACATCGCAACCCAGCATCACAGCCCAGCACACCGGGCTCCCCAGCCCAGCACACCGGGCACCCCAGCACAGCACACGGGGCCCCCCTGCACCGCAGCCCGAATGGCTCCGCCGCAGAGCCTGTCTACACGGCTCCCCAACACCACAGCCTAGAACACCGGGCTCCCCAGCACCACAGCCCAGCACACAGGGCTCCCCAGCCCAGCACACTGGGCTCCCCAGCACAGCACACGGGACCCCACAGCACCACAGCCCGCCTTACTCTCCAGCAGAGCCTGTCCACACGGCAACCCAGCAGCACAGCCCAGCACACCGGGCTCCCCAGCACAGCACACCGGGCTCCCCAGCACAGCACACGGGGCCCCCCAGCACCACAGACCGAATGGCTCCCCAGCAGAGCCTGTGTACACGGCTCCCCAGCAAAACAGCCCAGCACACCGGGCTCCCCAGCCCAGCTCAACGGGCTCCGCAGCACAGCACACGGGGCCCCCCAGCACCAAAGCCCGCCTGACTCTCCATCAGAGCCTGTTCAACCCTCTCCCCAGCAGAGCCTGTCCAGACCTCTTCCCAGCACCACAGCCCAGCACACTGGGCTCCCAAGCCCAGCACACCGGGCACCCCAGCACAGCAAACGGGGCCCCCCTGCACCGCAGCCCGAATGGCTCCCCAGCATTGCCTGTCTACACGGCTCCCCAGCACCACCGCCCAGAACACCGGGCTCCCCAGCACCACAGCCGAGCACACGGGGCTCCCAAGCCCAGTACACTGGGCTCCCGAGCGCAGCACACGGGGGAACTTCAGCACCACAGCCCGCCTGGCTCTCCATCTGAGCCTGTTCACTCCGCTCCACAGCAGAGCCTGTTCAAACCAGTCCCCAAGAGAGCCTGTCCACACGGCTCCCCAGCACCACAGCCCAGCACACCGGGCTGCACAGCCCCGCTCACCGGGCTCCCCAGCACAGCACACGGGTGCCCACACCATCACAACCCGCCTGGCTCTCCATCAGAGCCTGTTCACACCGCTCCCCAGCAGAGCCTGTCTACACGGCTCCCCATCACCACAGCCCAGCACACCGGGCTCCCCAGCCCACCTCACCGGGCTCCCCAGGACAGCACACGGGGCCCCCCAGCACCACAGCCCGCCTGGCTCTCCATCAGAGCCTGGTCACAGCTCTCCGCAGCAGAGCCTGTCTGCACTGCTCCCCAGCACCACAGCCCAGCACACCGGTCTCCCAAGCACAGCACACGGGGCCCCCCAGCACCACAGCCCGCCTTGCTCTCCATCAGGGCCTGTTCAACCCTCTTCCCAGCAGAGCCTGTTCACACCGCTCCCCAGCAGAGCCTGTTCACTCGACTCCCCAGCACCACAACCCAACACACCGGGCTCCCCAGAACAGAACACCGGGCCCCCCAGCACCACAGCCCGCCTGGCTCTCCATCAGAGACTGTTCACACCGCTCCCCAGCAGAGACTGTTCACACCGCTCCCAAGCACAGCCTGTCTACACGGCTCCCCAGCACCACAGCCCAGCACACCAGGATCCCCAGCCCAGCTCACCGGGCTCCCCAGAACAGCACACCGGGCCCCCCAGCACCACAGCCCGCCTGGCTCTCCATATGAGCCTGTTCACTCCGCTCCCCAGCAGAGCCTGTTAAAAACAGTCCCCTAGAGAGCCTGTCCACACGGCTAACCAGCAGCACAGCCCAGCACACCGGGCTCCCCAGCAGATCTCACCGGGCTCCCCAGCAAGGCACACGGGGCCCCCCAGCACCACAGCCCGCCTGGCTCTCCAGCAGAGTCTGTTGAAACCACTCCCCAGCAGATCCTGTCTACACGGCTCCCCAGCAGCACAGCCCAGCTAACCGGGCTCCCCAGCCCTGCTTACCGGGCTCCCCATCACTGGACACGGGGGCCCCCAGAACCACAGGCCGCCTGGCTCTCCAGCAGAGCCTGTTAACACTGCTCCCCAGTAGAGCCTGTCCACAGGGCTCCCCAGCAGAAGAGCCCAGCACACCGGGCTCCCCAGCCGATGTCACCGGGCTCCCCAGCAAGGCACACGGGCCCCCAGCACCACAGCCCGCCTGGCTCTCCATCAGAGCCTGTTCACACAGCTCCAAAGCAGAGCCTGTCCACACGGTTCCCCAGCACCACAGCCCAGCACACCGGGCTCCCCAGCCCAGCTCAAAGGGCTCCCCAGGACAGCACACGGTCCCCCCCAGCACCACAGCCCGCATGGCTCTCCATCAGAGCCTGTTCAAACCACTCCCCAGCAGAGCGAGTCCACACGGCTCCCAAGCACCAAAGCCCAGCACACTGGGCTCCCCAGCCCAGCTCACAGGGCTCCCCCAGCACAGCACACGGGGCCCCCCAGCACCATAGCCCGCCTGGCTCTCCAACAAAGCCTGTTCACACCCCTCCACAGCAGAGCCTGTCTACACAGCTCCCCTGCAAAACAGCCCAGCACACTGGGCTCCCCAGCCCAGCTCACCGGGCTCCCCAGCACAGCACACGGGCCCCCCCAGAACCATAGCCCGCCTGGCTCTCCATCAAATCCTGTTCATACCGCTCCCCAGCAGAGCCTGTCTACACGGCTCCCCATCACCACAGCCCAGCACACCGGGCTCCCCAGCCCAGCTCACCGGTCTCCCCAGGACAGCACACGCGGCCGCCCAGCACCACAGCCCGCCTGGCTCTTCATCAGAGCATGGTCACAGCGCTCCCAAGCAGAGCCTGTCCACACGGCTCCCCAGCAGCACAGCCCAGAACACCGGGCTCCCCGGGACATCACACGGGGGCCCCCACCACCACAGCCCACCTGGCTCTACAGAAGAGCCTGTTCAAAGCATTCCCCAGCAGAGCCTGTCCACACGGCTTCCTAGCAGCACAGCCCAGCTCACCGGGCTCCCCAGCCCACCTCACCGGACTCCCCAGCACAGCACACCGGGGCCCCCAGCACCACAGCCCGCCTGGCTCTACAGTAGAGCCTGTTCACACAACTCCCCAGCAGAGCCTGTCAACACCGCTCGCCAGCACAACAGCCCAGCACACCGGGCTCCCCAGCCCAGCACACCGAGCTCCCCAGCACAGCACACGGGGCCCCCCAGCACCACAGCCCGCCTGGCTCTCCATCAGAGCCTGTTCACACCGCTCCCCAGCAGAGCCTGTCCTCACGGCTCCCAAGCACCACAGCCCAGCACACCGGGCTCCCGAGCCCAGCACACCGGGCTCCCCAGCCCAGCTCACCGGTCCGCCTAGCACAGCACACGGGGGCCCCCAGCACTACAGGCCGCCTGGCTCTCCAAAAGAGCCTGTTCACACCGCTCCGCAGGAGAGAATGTCTACAAGGCTCCCCAGCAGCACAGCCCAGCACACCAGGCTCCCCAGCCCTGCTCACCGGGCTCCCGATCACGGCACACTGGGCCCCCCAGCACCACAACCCGCCTGGCTCTCCATCAGTGCCTGTTCACACCGCTCCCTAGCAGAGACTGTTCACACCGCTCCCCAGCAGAGCCTGTTCACAACGCTCCCAAGCAGAGCTTGTAAACACGGCTCCCCAGCACCACAGCCCTGCACACCGGGCTCCCCAGCCCTGCTTACCGGGCTCCCCATCACTGGACACGGGGGCCCCCAGAACCACAGGCCGCCTGGCTCTCCAGCAGAGCCTGTTAACACTGCTCCCCAGTAGACCCTGTCCACAGGGCTCCCCAGCAGCAGAGCCCAGCACACCGGGTTCCCCAGCCGATGTCACCGGGCTCCCCAGCAAGGCACACGGGCTCCCAGCACCACAGCCCGCCTGGCTCTCCATCAGAGCCTGTCCACACCGCTCCCCAGAAGAGATTGTCCACACGGCTCCCCAGATGAACAGCCCAGCACACCGGGCCCCCCAGCACCACAGCCCGCCTGGCTCTCCAGCTTAGGCTGTTCACACCGCTCCCCAGCAGAGCCTGTCCACACGGCTCCCCAGCACCACAGCTCAGCACACCGGGCTCCTCAGCCCAGCACACCGGGCTCCCCAGCACCACAGCCCAGCACACGGGCCTCCCCAGTCCAGCACACCGGGCTCCCCAGCACCACAGCCCAGCACACGGGCCTCCCCAGCACAGCACACGTGGCCGCCCAGCACATGAGCCCGCATGGCTCTCCATCAGAGCCTGTTCAAACCACTCCCCAGCAGAGCCTGTCCACACGGCAATCGAGCACCACAGCCAAGCATACCGGGCTCCCCAGCCCAACTCACCGGGCTCCCCAGCGCAGCACACGGGGGCCCCCAACACCACAGCCCGCGTTGGTCTCCAGCAGAGCCTGTTCAAACCACTCCACACCAGAGCCTTTCCACACTGCTCCCCAGCACCACAGCCCAGCACACCGGGCTCCCCAGCCCTGCTCACCGGGCTCCCCAGCACAGCACACGGGGGCCCCCAGCACATGAGCCCGCATGGCTCTCCATCAGAGCCTGTTCAAACCACTCGCCAGCAGAGCCTTTCCACACGGCTCCCCAGCAGCAGAGCCCAGCACACCGGTCTCCCCAGCCCACCTCACAAGGCCCCCCAGCACAGCACACGGGGCCCCCCAGCACCACAGCCCGCCTGGCTCTCGAGCAGAGCCTGTTCAAACCACTCCCCAGCAGAGCCTGTCCACACGGCTCCCCAGCAGAGCCTGTCCACAAGGCTCCCCAGCACCACAGCCCAGCACACCGGGCTCCACATCCCAGTTAAACGGGCTCCGCAGCACAGCACACGGGGGCCCCCAGCACCACAGCCCGCCTGGCTATCCAGCAGAGCCTGTTCAAACCACTCCCCAGCAGAGCCTGTCCACACGGCTCCCCAGCAGCACAGCCCAGCACACCGGGCTCCCCAGAACAGCACACGGGGGCCCCAAGCACAGCACACGGGGGCCCCCAGCACCACAGCCCGCGTTGCTCTCCAGCAGAGCCTGTTCAAACCACTCCCCAGCACAGCCTGTCCACAAGCCTCCCCAGCAGCACAGCCCAGAACACCGGGCTCCCCAGCCCAGCTCACCGGGCTCCCCAGCACAGCACACGGGGGCCGCCAAAACCACAGCCCGCCTGGCTCTCCAGCAGAGCCTGTTCACACCGCGCCTCAGCAGAGCCGGTCGACACGGCTCCCCAGCAGCACAACCTCGGACACCGGGCTCCCCAGCCCAGGTAACCGGGCTACCCAGCACAACACACGGGGGGCCCACAGCACCACAGCCCGCCTGGCTCTCCAGCAGAGCCTGTTCAAACCAATCCCCAGCACAGCCTGTCCACACGCCTCCCCAGCAGCACAGCCCAGCACACGGGCTCCCCAGCCCAGCTCACCGGGCTCCCCAGCAAAGCACACGGGGGCCACCAACACCACAGGCCACCTGGCTTTCCATCAGAGCCTGTTCACACCGCTCCCAAGCAGAGCCTGTCTACTCGGCTCCCCAGCAACAAAGCCCAGCACACCGGACTCCCCAGCGCAGCTAACCGGGCTCCCAAGCACAGCACAATTGGCCCCCCAGCACCACAGCGCGCCTGGCTCTCCATCAGAGCCTGTTCAAACCTCTCCCCAGAAGAGACTGTAAACACGGCTCCCCAGCAGCACAGCCCTGCACACCGGTCTCCCCAGCCCAGCTAACCGGGCTCCCCAGCACAGCACACGGGGGCCTCCAGCACCACAGCCCGCCTGGCTCTCCATCAGAGACTGTTCACTCCGCTCCCCAGCAGAGCCTGTCTGCACGGCTCCCCAGCACCACAGCCCAGCACACCGGGCTCCCCAGCACCACAGCCCAGCACACGGGGCTCCCCAGCCCAGCACACCGGGCTCCCGTGCACGGCACACGGGGGCCCCCAACACAGCACACGGGGGACCCCAGCACCACAGCGCGCCTGCCTCCCAAACAGAGCCTGGTCAAAACACTCCCCAGTAGTCCCTGTCCACACGGCTCCCCAGCAGCACAGCCTAGCACAGCGGGCACCCCGGCAAAGCTGACCGGGCTACCCAGCACAGAACACGGGGGCCACCAGCACCACAGCCCGCCTGGCTCTCCATCAAAGCCTGTCCACTCGGCTCCCCAGCAGCACAGCCCAGCACACCGGGCTCCCCAGCCAGGCTCAACGGGCTCCCCAACACAGCACACGGGGCCCCCCAGCAGAGCCTGTCTCCACAGTTGGCCAGCACCACAGCCCAGCACACCGGGCTCGCCAGCCAAGCTTACCGGGCCCCCCAGCACAGCACACGGGGGCCCCCAGCACCACAGCCCGCCTGGCTCTCCATCAGAGCCTGTTCACACAGCTCCGCAGCAGAGCCTGTCTACACGGTTCCCCAGCACCACAGCCCAGCACACCGGGCTCCCCAGCCCAGCTCAACGGGCTCCCGAGCACAGCACACGGGGGCCCCCAGCACCACAGCCCGCCTGGCTCTCCATCAGAGCCTGTTCACACCGCTCCCCAGCAGAGCCTGTCTACACGGTTCGCACGCACCACAGCCCAGCACACCGGGATCCCCAGCCCAGGTAAACGGGCTCCCCAGCACAGCACACGGGGGCCCCCAGCACCAAACCCCGCCTGGCTCTAAATCAGAGCATGTTCAACCCTCTCCACAGCAGAGCCTGTTCAAAAGATTCCCCAGCACCACAGCCCAGCACACCGGGCTCCCCAGCCCAGCTCAACAGGCTCCCCAGCACCACAGCCCACCTGGCTCTCCATCAGAGCCTGTCCACACCGCTCCCCAGAAGAGATTGTCAACACGGCTCCCCAGATGAACAGCCCATCACACCGGGCTCCCCAGCACAGCACACGGGGCCCCCCAGCACCACAGCCCGCCTGTTTCTCCAGCTTAGCCTGTTCACACCGCTCCCCAGCAGAGCCTGTCCACACGGCTCCCCAGCACCACAGCCCAGCACACCGGGCTCCCCAGCCCAGCACACCGGGCTCCCCAGTACAGCACACGGGGGCCCCCAGCACCACACCCCGCCTGGCACTCCATCAGAGCCTGTTCACAAAGCTCCCCAGAAGTGCCTGTCTACACGGCTCCCCAGCAGCCACGCACACCGCAGCACAGCCCGCCTGGCTCTCCATCAGAGCCTGTTCACACGGCTCCCCAGCAGACGCTGTCCACACGGCACCCCAGCAGCTCAGCCCAGCACACCGGGCTCCGCAGCCCAGCTCACCGGGCTTCTGAGCACAGCACACGGGGCCACCCAGCACCACAGCCCGCCTGGCTCTCCATCAGAGCCTTTTCACACCGCTTCCCAGCAGACCCTGTCCACACGGCACCCCAGCAGCTCAGCCCAGCATTCCGGGCTCCCCAGCCCAGCTCACCGGGCTGCCGAGCACAGCACACGGGGGCCCCCAGCACCACAGCCCGCCCGGCTCTCCATCAGAGCCTGTTAACACCGCTTAACAGCAGACCCTGTCGACACGGCACCCCAGCAGCTCAGCCCAGCACACCGGGCCCCGCAGCCCAGCTAACCGGGCTACCGAGCACAGCACACTGGGGCCCCCCAGCACCACAGCCCGCCTGGCTCTCCATCAGAGCCTTTTCACACCTCGTCCCAGCAGACCCTCTACACACGGCACCCCAGCAGCTCAGCCCAGCACACCGGGCTCCCCAGCACAGCAGACGGGGCCCCCCAGCACCACAGCCCGAATGGGTCCCCAGCAGAGCCTGTCCACACGGCTCCCCAGCACCACAGCCCAGCACACCGGGCTCCAAAGCACAGCACACGGGGGCCCACAGCACCACAGCCCGCCTGGCTCTCCAGCATAGCCTGTTTACAACGCTCCCAAGCAGAGCCTGTCTACACGGCTCCCCAGTACCACAGCCCATCACACCGGGCTCTCCAGCCCAGCTCAACGGGCTCCCCAGCACAGCACACGGGGCCCCCGAGCACCACAGGACGCCTTGCTCTCCATCAGAGCCTGTTCACACCACTCCCCAGCAGAGCCTTTCCACACGGCTCCCCAGCACCACAGCCCAGCACACCGGGCTCCCCAGCACAGCACACGGGGCCCCCCAGCACCACAGCCCGCCTGGCTTTCCATCAGAGCCTGATCACACCGCTCCCCAGCAGAGCCTGTCTACACGGCTCACCAGCACCACAGCCCAGAACACCGGGCTCCCCAGCCCAGCTCACCCGGCTCCCCAGCACAGAAAAGGGGGCCCCCCAGCACCACAACCTGCCTGGCTCTCCAGCTGATCCTGTTCAAACAACTCCCCAGCCGAGCCTGTCCACACGGCTCCCCAGCACCACAGCCCGCCTAGCTCTCCAGAAGAGCCTGTTCAAACCAGTCCCCGGCAGAGCCTGTCTACACGGCTCCCCAGCACCACAGCCCAGCACACCGGGCTCCCCAGCCCAGCTCACCGGGCTCCCCATCACAGCACACCGGGGGCCCCAGCACCACAGCCCGCCTGGTTCTCCATCAGAGCCTGTTCACACCGCTCCCCAGCTGAGCCTGTCCACAAGGCTCCGCAGCACCACAGCCCAGCACACCGGGCTCCACAGCCCAACTCACTGGGCTCCCGATCACGGCACACCGGGCCCCCCAGCACCACAGCCCGCCTGGCTGTCCAGCAGATCCTTTTCAAACCACTCCCCAGCAATGCCTTTCCACACTGCTCCCCAGCACCACAGCCCAGCACACCGGGCTGCCCAGCCCAGCTCAACGGGCTCCCCAGCACAGCACACGGGGGCCCCCAGCACCAC
Organism: Dascyllus trimaculatus; assembly: GCA_024666655.1. Lineage (NCBI taxonomy): Eukaryota > Metazoa > Chordata > Actinopteri > Pomacentridae > Dascyllus > Dascyllus trimaculatus. The sequence continues at coordinate 9,736 of JAMOIN010001961.1, forward strand.
AGCGCGTCTGGCTCTCCATCAGAGCCTGTTCACACCGCTCCCCAGAAGAGCCTGTCCACACGGCTCACCAGCAGCACAGCCCAGCAAACCGGGCTCCGCAGCCAAGCTCACCGTGCTCCCCAGCACAGCAAACGGGGGCCCCCAGCACCACAGCCCGCCTGACTCTCCATCAGAGCCTGTTCACACCGCTCCCAGGCAGAGCCTGTCCACACGGCTCCCCAGCACCACAGCCCAGCACACCGGGCTCTCCACCCCAAATCAACGGGCTCCCCAGCACAGAACACGGGGCCCCCCAGCACCACAGCGCGTCTGGCTCTCCATCAGAGCCTGTCCACAGCGCTCCCCAGCAGAGCCTGTCCACACGGCTCCCCAGCACCACAGCCTAGCACACCGGGCTCCCCAGCCCAGCTCACAGGGCTCCCCAGCACAGCACACGGGGGCCCCCCGCACCACAGCCCGCCTGGCTCTCCAGGAGAGCCTTTTCAAGCCACTCCCAAGCAGAGCCTGTCCACACGGCTCCCAAGCAGCACAGCCCAGCACACCGGGCTCCCCAGCCCAGCTCACCGGGCTCCCCAGCACAGCACACTGGGGCCCCCAGCAACACAGCGCGCCTTGCTCTCCAGCAGAGCCTGTTGAAACCGCTCCCCAGCAGAGCCTGTCCACACGGCTCCCCAGATGCACAGCCCAGCACACCAGGCTCCCAATCCCAGCTCACCGGGCTCCACAGCACAGCACACGTGGGCCCCCAGCACCACAGCCCGCCTGGCTCTCCATCAGAGCCTGTTCACAAAGCTCCCCAGATGAGCCTGTCTACACGGCTCGCCAGCAGCCCCGCACACCGCAGCACAGCCCGCCTGGCTCTCCATCAGAGCCTGTTCACACCGCTCCCCAGCAGACCCTGTCCACACGGCACCCCAGCAGCTCAGCCCAGCACACCGGGCTCCGAAGCCCAGCTCACCGGGCTTCCGAGCACAGCACACGGGGACCCCCAGCACAACAGCCCGCCTGGCTCTCCATCAGAGCCTTTTCACACCGCTTCCCAGCAGACCCTGTCCACACGGCACCCCAGCAGCTCAGCCCAGCACACCGGGCCCCGCAGCCCAACTCAACTGGCCCCCCAGCACAGCACTAGGGGCCCCCCAGCACCACAACCCGCCTGTTACTCCATCAGTGCCTGTTCACACCGCTCCCCAGCAGAGCCTGTTCACACCGCTCCCCAGCAGAGCCTGCCTACACGGCTCCCCAGCACCACAGCCCAGCACACCGGGCTCCCCAGCCCAGCTCACCCGGCTCCCCACCACAGAAAAGGGGGCCCCCAAGCACAACAGGCCGCCTGGCTCTCCATCAGAGTCTGTTCAAACCACTCCCCAGCAGAGCCTGTCCACACGGCTCCCCAGCAGCACAGCCCAGCACACCGGGCTCCTCCGCCCAGCTCACCGGGGTCCCCAGCACAACAAACGGGGGCCCCCCAGCACCACAGCCCACCTGGCTCTCCATCAGATCCTGTTCACACCGCTCCCCAGCAGAGCCGGTCCACACGCCTCGCCAGCAGCACAGCCCAGCACACCGGGCTCGGCAGCCCAGCTCACCGGGCTCCCCACCACAGTACACGGTGCCCCCCAGCACCACAGCCCGCCTGGCTCTCCATCAGAGCCTGTTCACACGGCTCCCCATCACAGCCTTTCCACACGGCTCACCAGCACCACAGCCCAGCACACCGGCCTCCCCAGCACAGCACACGGGGCCCCCCAGCAATACATCCTGCCTGGCTCTGCATCAGAGCGTGTTCAAACCACTCCACAGCAGAGCCTGTCTACACTGCTCCCCAGCACTACAGCCCAGCACACAGGGCTTCCCAGCCAAGCTCAACGGGCTCCTGAGCACAGCACACGGGGGCCCCCAGCACCACAGCCCGCCATGCTCTCCATCAGAGCCTGTTCACACCCGTCGGCAGCAGACCCTGTCTACACGGCTCCCCAGCACAAAAGCCCAGCTCACCGGGCACCCCAGCCCAGCTCACAGGGCTCCCCAGCACAGCACACGGGGCCCCCCAGCACCACAGCCTGCCTGGCTCTCCAGCAGAGCCTGTTGAAACCACTCCCAAGCACAGCCTGTCCACACGGCTCCCCAGCACCACAGCCCGCCTGGCTCTCCAGCAGAGACTGTTCAAACCAGTCCCCAGCAGAGCCTGTCCACACGGCTCCCCAGCACCACAGCCCAGCACACCGGGCTCCTCGGCCCAGCTCACCGGGCTCCCCAGCACAGCACACGGGGCCCCCAGCACCACATCCGGCCTGGCTCTCCATCAGTGCCTGTTCACACCGCTCCCCAGCAGAGCCTGTTCACACCGCTCCCCAGCAGAGCCTGTCTACACGGCTCCCCAGCACCACTGCCCAGCACACCGGGCTCCCCAGCCCAACTCATCGGCCTCCCCAGCACAGCACACGGGGCCCCCCAGCAATACAGCCTGCCTGGCTCTGCATCAGAGCCTGTTCAAACCACTCCACAGCACAGCCTGTCTACACTGCTCCCCTGCACCACAGCCCAGAACACCGGGCTTCCCAGCAAAGCTCAACGGGCTCCTGAGCACAGCACACGGGGGCCCCCAGCACCACAGCCCGCCCGGCTCTCCATCAGAGCCTGTTTACACCCGTCCGCAGCAGAGCCTGTCTACACGGCTCCCCAGCACAAAAGCCCAGCTCACCGGGCACCCCAGCCCAGCTCACAGGGCTCCCCAGCACAGCACACCGGGCCCCCCAGCACCAATGCCCGCTTGGCTCCCCAGCAGAGCCTGTCCACACGGCTCCCCAGCAGCACAGCCCAGCACACCGGGATCCCCAGCACAGCACACCGGGCTCCCGAGCACGGCACACGGGGCCCCCCAGCACCACAGCCCGCCTGGCTGTCCAGCAGATCCTTTTCAAACCACTCCCCAGCAATGCCTTTCCACACGGCTCCCCAGCAGCACAGCCCAGAATGCCGGGGTCCCCAGCCCAGCTCACCGGGCTCCTGAGCACAGCGCACGGGGGCCCCCAGCACCACAGCCCGCCATGCTCTCCATCAGAGCCTGTTCACACCCGTCGGCAGCAGACCCTGTCCACACGCCTCCTCAGCAGCACAGCCCAGAACACCGGGCTCCCAAGCCCAGCTCACCGGGCTCCCCAGCACAGCACACGGGGCCCCCCAGCAGAGCCTTTCTACACGGTTGGCCAGCACCACAGTCCAGTACACCGGGCTCCCCAGCCCAGCTCACCGTGCCCCCCAGCACAGCACACGGGGGCCCCCAACACCACAGCCCGCCTGGCTCTCCAACAGAGCCTGTTCACACCACTCCCCAGCAAAGCCTTTCTACAAAGCTCCCCAGCACCACAGCACAGCACACCGGGATCCCCAGCCCCGATCACCGGGCCCACCAGCACAGCACACGGGGGCCCCCAGCACCACAGCCCGCCTGGCTCTCCATCAGAGCCTGTTCACACCGCTCCGCAGCAGAGCCTGTCTACACGTCTCCCCAGCACCACAGCCCAGCACAAGGGGCTCCCCAGCACAGCACACCGGGCCCCCCAGCACCAATGCCCGCCTGGCTCCCCAGCAGAGCCTGTCCACACGGCTCCCCAGAAGCACAGCCTAGCACACCGGGATCCCCAGCACAGCACACGGGGGCCCCCAGCACCACAGCCCGCCCGGCTCTCCATCAGAGCCTCTTCACACCGCTCCCCAGCAGAGCCTGTCTACACGGCTCCCCAGCACCACAGCCCAGCACACCGGGCTCCCCAGCACAGCACACGGGGGCCCCCAGCACCACAGCCCGCCTGGCTCTCAATCAGAGCCTGTTGAAACAACTCCCCAGCAGAGCTTGTCCACATGGCTCCCCAGCAGCACAGCCCAGCACACCGGGCTCCCCAGCCCAGCACACGGGGGCCCCCAGCACCACAGCCCGGCTGGCTCTCCAGCAGAGCATTTTCATACCGCTCCTCAGCAAAGCCTGTCCACACGGCTCCCCAGCAGCACAGCCCAGCACACCAGGCTCCCCAGCCCTGCTCACCGGGCTCCCCAGTACAGCACACGGGGGCCCCCAGCACAGCTCACCGGGCTCCCCAGCAGCGCACACGGGGCCCCTCAGCACCACAGCCCGCCTGGCTCTCCAGCAGAGCCTGTCCACACCGCTCCCCAGCACAACAGCCCAGCACACCGGGCTCCCCAGCCCAGCTCAACGGGCTCCCCAGCACAACACACGGGGCACCCCAGCACCACAGCCCGCCTGGCTGTCCAGCAGAGCCTGTCCACACCGCTCCCCAGAAGAGCCTGTCCACACGGCTCCCCAGCCAGCCCAGCACACCGGGCTCCCCAGCCCAGCTCACCCGGCTCCCCAGCACAGAACACGGGGCTCCCCAGCACAACAGCCCGCCTGGCTCTCCATCAGAGCCTGTTCAAACCACTCCCATGCAGAGCCTGTCCACACGCCTCCCCAGCAGCACAGCCCAGCACACCGGGCTCCCCAGCCCAGCTCACCGGGCTCCCCAGCACAGAACACGGTGCCCCCCAGCACCACAGCCCGCCTGGCTCTCCATCAGAGCCTGTTCACACCGCTCCCCAGCAGAGCCTGTCCACACGGCTCCCCAGCAGCACAGCCCAGCACACCGGGCTCCCCAGCCCAGCTCACCGGGCTCCCCAGCACAGCACACGGGGCCCCCCAGCACCACAGCCCGCCTGGTTCTCCATCAGAGCCTTATCACACCGCTTCCCATCAGACCCTGACCACACGGCACCCCAGGAGCTCAGCCCAGCACACCGGGCTCCCCAGCCCAGCTCACCGGGCCCCCCAGCACAGCACAAGGGGCCCCCCAGAACCACAGCCCGCCTGGCTCTCCATCAGAACCTGTTCACACCGCTCCCCAGCAGAGCCCGTCTACACTGCTCCCCAGCACCACAGCCCAGATCACCGGGCTCCCCAGCACAGCACACGGGGCCCCCCAGCACCACAGCCCGCCTGGCTCTCCAGCAGAGCCTGTCCATTCGGCTCCCCAGCAAAACAGCCCAGCACACCGGGCTCCCCAGCCCAGCTTAACGGGCTCCCCAGCACAGCACACCGGGCACCCCATCACCACAGCCCGCCTGGCTCTCCAGCAGAGCCTGTCCACACGGCTCCCCAGCAAAACAGCCCAGCACACTGGGCTCCCCAGCCCAGCTTAACGGGCTCCCCAGCACAGCACACCGGGCACCCCATCACCACAGCCCGCCTGGCTGTCCAGAAGAGCCTGTCCACACGGCTCCCCAGCACCACAGCCCAGCACACCGGGCTCCCCCGCACAGCACACGGGGCCCCCCAGCACCACAGCCCGCCTGGCTCTTCATCAGAGCCTGATCACACCGCTCCCCAGCAGAGCCTGTCTACACGGCTCCCCAGCAGCTCAGCCCAGCACACCGCAGCACAGCCCGCTTGGCTCTCCATCAGAGCCTGTTCAAACCGCTCCCCAGCAGATCCTGTCCACACGGCTTCCCAGCAGCACAGCCCAGCACACCGGGCTTCCCAGCCAAGCTCAACGGGCTCCTGAGCACAGCACACGGGGGCCCCCAGCACCACAGCCCGCCTGGCTCTCAATCAGAGCCTGTTCACACAGGTCCCCAGCAGAGCCGGTCCACACAGCTCCCCAGCAGCACAGAACAGCACACCGGGCTCCCCAGCAAAGCACACGGGGGCCCCCAGCACAACAGCCCTCCTTGCTCTACATCAGAGCCTGTACAAACCGCTCCCCAGTCGAGCCTATCCACACGGCTCCCCAGCACCACAGCCCAGCACACCGGGGTCCCCAGCCCAGCTCAACGGGCTCCCCAGCACAGCACACGGGACAACCCAGCACCACAGCCAGCCTGGCTCTCCATCAAAGCCTCTTCACACCGCTCCCCAGCAGAGCCTTTCCACACGGCTCCCCAGCACACAGCCCAGCACACCGGGCTCCCCAGCCCTGCTCACCGGGCTCCGCAGCAGAGCACACGGGGGCCCCCAAAACCACAGCCCGCCTGGCTCTCCATCAGAGCTTTTTCACACCGCTCACCAGCAGAGCCTGTCTACACGGCTCCCCAGCAGCCCAGCCCAGCACACCACAGCACAGCCCGCCTGGCTCTCCAGCAGAGCCTTTTCACACCGCTCCCCAGCATAGCCTGTGCACACGGCTCCCCAGCAGCTCGGCCCAGCACACCGGGCTCCCCAGCCCAGCTCACTGGTCTCCCCAGCACAGCACACGGGGGCCCCCAGCACCACAGCCCGCCTGGCAATCCAGCAGACCCTTTTCAAACCACTCCCCAGCAGAGCCTGTCCACACGGCTCCCCAGCACCACAGCCCAACACACCGGGCTCCGAAGCCCAGCTCAACGGGCTCCCCAGCACAGCACACGGGGCCCCCCAGCACCACAGCCCGCCTGGCTCTCGAGCAGAGCCTGTTCAAACCACTCCCCCAGCAGAGCCTGTTCAAACCACTCCCCCAGCAGAGCCTGTCCACACGGCTCCCCAGCACCACAGCCCAGCACACCGGGCTCCCCAGCCCAGCTCAACGGGCTCCCCAGCACAGCACACGGGGCCACCCAGCACAGCACACGGGCCCCACCAGCACAGCACACGGGGCCTCCCAGCACAACAGCCCGCCTGGCTCTCCATCAGAGCCTGTAATAAACTCTCCTCAGCAGAGCCTGTCCACACGGCTCCCCAGCACCACAGCCCAGCACACCGGGATCCCCAGCAAAGCACACGGGGGACCCCAACACCACAGCCCGCCTGGCTTTCCATCAGAGCCTGTTCACACCGCTCCCCAGCAGAGCCTGTCCACACGGCTCCCCAGCCCCACAGCCCAGCACACCGGGCTCCCCAGCCCAGCTCACCGGGCTCCCCAGCACAACATACGGGGGCCCCCAGCAACACAGCGTGCCTTTCTCTCCAGCAGAGCCTGTTCAACCCTCTCCCCAGCAGAGCCTGTCTACACGGCTCCCCAGCAGCACAGCCCAGCTCACCGGGCTCCCCAACACAGCACACGGGGGCCCCAAGCACCACAGCCCGGCTGGCTCTCCATCAGAGCCTGTTCACACTGCTCAACAGCACAGCCTGTCTACACTGCTCCCCATCACCACAGCCCAGCACCCAGGGATCCCCAGCCCAGCTCACCGGGCTCCTGAGCACAGCTCACGGGGGCCCCCAGCACCACAGCCCGCCTGGCTCTCCATCAGGGCCTGCTCACACCCCTCCACAGCAGAGCCTGTCTACACGGCTCCCCAGCACAAAAGCGCAGCACACCGAGCTCCCCAGCCCAGCTCACCGGGCTCCCCAGCACAGCACACGAGGGCCCCCCAGCACCACAGCCTGCCTGGCTCTCCAGCAGAGACTTTTCAAAACACTCCCCAGCAGAGCCTGTCCACACCGCTCGCCAGCACAAAAGCCCAGCACACCGGGCTCCCCAGCCGAGCTCAACGGGATCCCAAGCACCGAACACGGGGCCCCCCAGAGCCACAGCCCGCCTGGCTCTCAATCAGAGCCTGTTCAGACCGCTCCCTGGCAGAGCCTGACTACACGGCTCCCCAGCAGCACAGCCCAGCACACCAGGCACCCCAGCCCAGTTCACCGGGCGCCCGAGCACGGCACATGGGGCCCCCCACCACCACAACCCGCCTGGCTCTCCATCAGTGCCTTTTCACACCGCTCCCCAGCAGAGCCTGTTCACTCCGCTCCACAGCAGAGCCTGTCTACACGGCACCCCAGCACCATAGCCCAGCTCACCGGGCTCCCCAGCACAGCACACGGGGCCCCCCAGCACCACAGCCAGCCTGGCTCTCCATCAGAGCCTGTTCACACCGCTCCCCAGCAGAGCCTATTCACTCCGCTCCCCAGCAGAGCCTGTCTACACGGCTCCCCAGCACCACAGCCCAGCTCATTGGGCTCCCCAGCACAGCACACGGGGGCCCCCAGCACAGCTCACCGGGCTCCCCAGCACAGCACACGGGGCCCCCCAGCACCACAGGCCGCCTGGCTCTCCAGCTTAGCCTGTTCACACCGCTCCCCAGCAGAGCCTGTCCACACGGCTCCCCAGCACCACAGCCCAGCAGACCGGGCTCCCCAGCCCAGCACACCGGGCTCCCCAGCACCACAGCCCAGCACACCGGGCTCCCCAGCCCAACTCATCGGGCTCCCCAGCACAGCACATGGGGCCCCCCAGCACAGCACACGGGGCTACCCAGCTCAACAGCCCGCCTGGCTCTCCATCAGAGCCTGTTCAACCCTCTCCCCAGCAGAGCCTGTCCACACGACTTCCCAACACCACAGCCCAGCACACTGGGCTCCGAAGCCCAGCTCACTGGACTCCCGAGTACAGCACACGGGGGCCCCCAGCACCACAGCCCGGCTGGCTCTCCATTAGAGCCTGTTCACACCGTTCAAGAGCACAGCCTGTCTACACGGCTCGCCATCACCACAGCAAAGCACACAGGGATCCCCAACCCAGCTCACCGGGCTCCTGAGCACAGCTCACGGGGGCCCCCAGCACCACAGCCCGCCAGGCTCTCCATCAGGGCCTGTTCACACCCCTCCGCAGCAGAGCCTGTCTACACGGCTCCCCAGCACAAAAGCCCAGCACACCGGGCTCCCCAGCCCAGCTCACTGGGCTCCCCAGCACAGCACACGGGGCCCCCCAGCACCACAGCCTGCCTGGCTCTCCAGCAGAGCCTGTTCAAACCACTCCCCAGCAGACCATGTCCACATGGCTCCCCAGCACAACAGCCCGCCAGGCTCTCCAGCAGAGCCTGTTCACACCGCTCCCCAGCAAAGCCTGTCTACACGGCTCCCCAGCAGCACAGACCAGAAAACCGGGCTCCTCTGCCCAGCTCACCGGGCTCCCCAGCACCACAGCCCGCCTAGCTCTCCATCAGAGCCTGTTCAAACCACTCCCCAACAGAGCCTGTCCACACGGCTCCCCAGCACCACAGCCCAGCACACTGGGCTCCCCAGCCTAGCTCAACGGGCTCCACAGGACAGCACACGGTCCCCCCCAGCACCACAGCCCGCCTGGCTCTCCATCAGAGCCTGTTCAAACCACTCCCCAGCAGACCGAGTCCACACGGCTCCCAAGCACCACAGCCCAGCACACTGGGCTCCCCAGCCCAGCTCAGAGGGCTCCCCCAGCACAGCACACGGGGCCCCCCAGCACCATAGCCCGCCTGGCTCTCCAACAAAGCCTGTTCACACCCCTCCACAGCAGAGCCTGTCTACACAGCTCCCCTGCAAAACAGCCCAGCACACTGGGCTCCCCAGCCCAGCTCACCGGGCTCCCCAGCACAGCACACGGGCCCCCCCAGAACCATAGCCCGCCTGGCTCTCCATCAAATCCTGTTCATACCGCTCCCCAGCAGAGCCTGTCTACACGGCTCCCCATCACCACAGCCCAGCACACCGGGCTCCCCAGCCCAGCTCACCGGTCTCCCCAGGACAGCACACGGGGCCCCCCAGCACCACAGCCCGCCTGGCTCTTCATCAGAGCATGGTCACAGCGCTCCCAAGCAGAGCCTGTCCACACGGCTCCCCAGCAGCACAGCCCAGAACACCGGGCTCCCCGGGACATCACACGGGGGCCCCCACCACCACAGCCCGCCTGGCTCTCCTGCAGAGCCATCTCAAACCACTCCCCAGCACAGCCTGTACACACGGCTCCCCAGCACCACAGCCCGCCTTGCTCTCCAGCAGAGCCTGTTCACACCGCTCCCCAGAAGAGCCTGTTCACACCGCTCCCCAGCAGAGCCTGTCCACACGGCTCCCAATCACCAAAGTCCAGGACACCGGGCTCCCAAGCACCACAGCCCAGCACACGGGGCTCCCCAGCCAAGCACACCGGGCCCCCCGGCACAGCACACGTGGCCCCCCAGCACATCTCACCGGGCTCCCCTGAACCACAGCCCGCCTGGCTCTCCATCAGAGCCTGTTCAACCCTCTCCCCAGCAGTGCCTGTCCACACGGCTCCCCAGCACCAAAGCCCAGCACACCGGGCTCCCCAACACAGCACACGATGCCCCCCAGCACAATAGCCCGCCTGACTCTCCAGCAGAGCCTGTTCAAACCACTCGCCAGCAGAGCCTGTCTACACGGCTACCCAGCACCACAGCCCAGCTCACCGGGCTCCTCTGCCCAGCTAACCGGGCTCCCCAGCACAGCACACGGGGCCCCCCAGCACCACAGCCCGCCTGGCTCTCGAGCAGAGCCTGTTCAAACCACTCCCGAGCAGAGCCTGTCCACACGGCTCTCCAGCACCACAGCCCAGCACACCGGGCTCCCCAGCCCAGCTCAACGAGATCCCCAACACAGCACACGGGGCCCTCCAGCACCACAGCCCACCTGGCTCTCCATCAGATCCTGTTCAACCCTCTCCCCAGCAGAGCCTTTCCACACGGCTCCCCAGCACCACAGCCCACCACACCGGGCTCCCCAGCCCAACTCAACGGGCTCCCCAGCACAGCACACGGGGCTTCCCAGCACCAAAGCCCGCCTGGCTCTCCATCAGAGCCTGTTCACACCGCTCCCCAGCAGAGCCTGTCCACACGGCTCCCTATCGCCACAGTCCAGGACACCGGGCTCCCCAGCACCACAGCCCAGCACACGGGGCTCCCCAGCCCAGCACACCGGGCCCCCCGGCACAGCACACGGGGCCCCCCAGCACCACAGCCCGTCTGGCTCTCCATCAGAGCCTGTTCACACCGCTCCGCAGCAGAGCCTGTCTGCACGGCTCCCCATCACCACAGTCCAGGACACCGGGCTCCCCAGCACCACAGCCCAGCACACGGGGCTCGCCAGCCCAGCACACCGGGCCCCCCGGCACAGCACACGGCGCCCCCCAGCACCACAGCCCGAATGGATCGCCAGCAGACCCTGTCTACACGGCTCCCCATCACCACAGTCCAGCACACCGGGCTCCCCAGCACCACAGCCCAGCACACCAGGCTCCCCAGCACAGCTCAACGGGCTCACCAGCACAGCACACGGGGCCCACCAGCACCACAGCCTTCCTGACTCTCCATCAGAGCCTGTTCAACCCTCTCCCCATCAGAGCCTGTCTACACGGCTTCCCAGCACCACAGCCCAGCACACTGGGCTCCGAAGCCCAGCTCACTGGGCTCCCGAGCACAGCACACGGGGCCCCCAGCACCACAGCCCGGCTGGCTCTCCATCAGAGCCTTTTCACACCGCCCCCGGGAGAGCCTGTCCACACGGCTCCCCAGCAGCACAGCCCAGCACACCGGGCTCCCCAGCCCAGCTCACCAGGGTCCCCAGCACAGAACACGGGGCCCCCCGGCACCACAGCCCGCCTGGCTGTCCAGCAGAGCCTGTTCAAACCACCCCCCAGAAGAGCCTGTCCACACAGCTCACAAGCACCACAGGCCAGCACACCGTACTCCCCAGCGCAGCTCACCATGGCCCCCAGCCCAGCTCAACGGGCTCCCCAGCACAGCACACGGGACAACCCAGCACCACAGCCCGCCTGGCTCTCCATCAGAGCCTTTTCACACCGCTCCCCAGCTGAGCCTGTCTACACGGCTCCCCATCATCACAGTCCAGCACACCGGGCTCCCCAGCACCACAGCCCAGCACACGTGGGCCCCCAGCACATCTCACCGGGCTCCCCTGAACCACAGCCCGCCTGGATCTCCATCAGAGCCTGTTCAAACCTTTCCCCAGCAGAGACTGTCCGTACGGCTCCCCAGCAGCGCAGCCCTGCACACCGGGCTCCCCAGCCCAGCTAACCGGGCTCCCCTGCACAGCACAAGGGGGCCCCCAGCACAACAGCCTGCCTGCCTCTCCAGCAGAGCCTGTTCACACAGCTCCCCAGCAGAGCCAGTATGCACGGCTCCCCAGCAGCACTGCCCAGAACACCAGGCTCCCCAGCCCAGCTCACCAGGCTGTACAGCACAGCACACGGGGGCCCACAGCACCACAGCCCGCCAGGGTCTGCAGCAGAGCCTGTCCACACGGCTCACCGGCAGCACAGCCCAGGACACCGGGCTCCCCAGTACAGCACACGGGGGCCCCCAGCAAACAACACGGGGCCCCCCTGCACCACAGCCCGCCTGGCTCTCCAGCAGGGCCTGCTCAAACCGCTCCCCAGCAGAGCCTGTCCACACGGCTCCCCAGCACCACAGCCCAGCACACCGGGCTCCCCAGCCCAGCTCACCCTTCTCAGCAGCACAGCACACGGGGGCACCCAGCACCACAGCCCGCCTGGCTCTCCAGCAGAGCCTGTCCACACGGCTCCCCAGCGGCACAGCCCAGCACACCGGGCTCCACAGCAATGCACACGGTGGCCCCCAGCACCACAGCCCGCCTGGATCTCCAGCAGAGCCTGTCCACACGGCTCCCCAGCACCACAGCCCAGCACACTGGGCTCCCCAGCCCAGCTAACCGGTCTCCTCAGCACTGGACACGGGGGCCCCCAGAACCATAGGCCGCCTGGCTCCCCAGCAGAGCCTGTCCACAGGGCTCCCCACCAGCACAGCCCAGCACACCGGGCTCCCCAGCCGATCTCACCGGGCTCCCCAGCAAGGCACACGGGGCCCCCCAGCACCACAGCCCGCCTGGCTCTCCAGCAGAGTCTTTTGAAACCACTCCCCAGCAGAGCCTGTTCACACCGCTCCCCAGCAGAGCCTTTCTACACGGCTCCCCAGCAGCATAGCCCAGCCCACCGGGCTCCGCAGCCCAGCTCACCGTGCTCCGCAGTACAGCACACGGGGGCCCCCTGCACCACAGCCCGCCTGACTCTCCATCAGAGCCTGTTAAACCCTCTCCCCATGAGAGCCAGTCCACACGGCTTCCCAGCACCACAGCCCAGCACACTGGGCTCCGAAGCCCAGATTACTGGGCTCCCGAGCACAGCACACGGGGGCCCTCAGCACCACAGCCCGGCTGGCTCTCCATCAGAGCCTTTTCACACCGCTCCCCGACAGAGCCTGTCCACACGGCTCCCCAGCACCACAGCCCAGCACACGGGGCTCCACAGCCCAGAACACCGGGCCCCCCGGCACAGCACATGGGGGTCCCCAACACCACAGCACACCTGGATTTCCATCAGAGCCTGTTCACACCGCTCCCCAGCAGAGCCTGTCTACAAGGCTCCCCAGCACCACAGCCCAGCACACCGGACTCCACAGCCCAGCTCACCGGGCTCCCCAGCCCAGCTCACCTGGCTCCCCACCACAGCACACGGGGGCCCCCAACACCACAGCACACCTGGATTTCCATCAGAGCCTGTTCACACCGCTCCCCAGCAGAGCCTGTCTACAAGGCTCCCCAGCAACACAGCCCAGCACACCGGGCTCCCCAGCAAAGCACACGGGGGCCCCCAGCACAACAGCCCTCCTTGCTCTACATCAGAGCCTGTTCAAACCGCTCCCCAGCCGAGCCTATCCACACGGCTCCCCAGCACCACAGCCCAGCACACCGGGCTCCCCAGCACAGCTCAACGGGCTCCCCAGCACAGCACACGGGACAACCCAGCACCACAGCCCGCCTGGTTCTCCGTCAGAGCCTGTTCACACCGCTCCCCAGCAGAGCCTGTCCACACGGCTCCCCAGCAGCACCGCCTAGCACAGCGGGCTACCCGGCCAAGCTCACCGGGCTCACCAGCACAGCACACGGGGGCCACCAGCACCACATCCCGCCTGGCTCTCCATCATGGCCTGTTCACACCGCTCCCCAGCAGAGCCTGTCCACACGGCTCCCCAGCACCACTGCCCAGCACACCGGGCTCCCCAGCTAGGCTCAACGGGCTCCCCAGCATGGAACACGGGGACCCCCAGCACCACAGCCAGCCTGGCTCTGAAGCAGAGCCTGTTCAAACCAATCCCCAGCAGAACCTGTCCACACGGCTCCCCAGCAGCACAGCCCAGTACACCGGGCTCCCCATCCCAGCTCACCGGGCTCCCCAGCACAGCACATGGGGCCCCCCAGCAGAGCCTGTCTACACGGTTTGCCAGCACCACTGTCCATTACACCGGGCTCCCCAGCCCAGCTCACCGGGCCCCCCAGCACAGCACACGGGGGCCCCCAGCACCACAGCCCGCCTGGCTCTCCATCAGAGCCTGTTCACACCGCTCCCGAGCTGAGCCTGTCCACACGGCTCCCAAGCACCATAGCCCAGCACACCGGGATCCCCAGCCCAGCTCACCAGGCTCCCCAGCACAGCACACGGGGGCCCCCAGCACCACAGCCCGCCTGGCTCCCCAGCAGAGCCTGTTCAAACCACTCCCCAGCAGTCCCTGTCCACACGGCTCCCCAGCAGCACTGCCCAACACACCGGGCTACCCGGCCAAGCTCACCGGGCTCCCCAGCACAGCACATGGGGGCCCCCAGCAGAGCCTGTCTACACGGTTTGCCAGCACCACTGTCCATTACACCGGGCTCCCCAGCCCAGCTCACCGGGCCCCCCAGCACAGCACACGGGGGCCCCCAGCACCACAGCCTGCCTGCCTCTCCAGCAGAGCCTGTTCAAACCGCTCCCCAGCAGAGCTCTGCAGCAGAGCCTGTCCACACGGCTCACCAGCAGCACAGCCCAGAACACCGTGCTCCCCAGTACAGCACACGGGGGACCCCAGCAAACAACACGGGGCCCCCCTGCACCACAGCCCGCCTGGTTCTCCAGCAGAGCCTGTTCAAACCGCTCCCCAGCAGAGCCTGTCCACACGGCTCCCCAGCACCACAGCCCAGTACACCGGGCTCCCCAGCCCAGCTCACCGTGCTCCGCAGCACAGCACAAGGGGGCCCCCAGCACCACAGCCCGCCTGGCTCTCCATCAGAGCCATATCACAGCACTCCGCAGTAGAGCCTGTCCACACGCCTCCCCAGCAGCACAGCCCAGCACACCGGGCTCCCCAGCCCAGCTCACCGGGCTCCCCAGCAAAGCACACGTGGGCCCCCAACAGCACAGCAAGCCTGGCTCTCCATCAGAGCCTGTTCAAACTTTTCCCAGGAGAGACTGTCCATACGGCTCCCCAGCAGCACAGCCCTGCAGACCGGGCTCCCCAACCCAGCTAACCGGGCTCCCCAGCACAGCACACGGGGGCCCCCAGTACCACAGCCCGCCTGGCTCTCCAGCAGAGCCTGTTCACACCGCTCCCCAGAAGAGCCTGTTCACACCGCTCCCCAGCAGAGCCTGTCCACACGGCTCCCCAGCAGCACAGCCCATCACACCGGGCTCCCCGGCCCAGCCCACCGGGCTCCCCAGCACAGCACACGGGGCCCCCCAGCACCATAGCCCGCGTTGTTCTCCATCAACGCCTGTTCAAACCACTCCCCAGCACAGCCTGTCCACACGGCTCCCCAACACCACAGCCCAGCACACCGGGCTCCCCAGCACAGCACACGGGGCCCCCCAGCACCACAGCCCTCCTGGCTCTCCATCAGAGCCTATTCAAACCACTCCCCAACAGAGCCTGTCCACACGGCTCCCCAGCACCACAGCCCAGCACACTGGGCTCCCCAGCCCAGCTCAACGGGCTCCCCAGGAAAGCACACGGTCCCCCCGAGCACCACAGCCCGCCTGGCTCTCCATCAGAGCCTGTTCAAACCACTCCCCAGCAGAGCGAGTCCACAGGGCTCCCAAGCACCACAGCCCAGCACACCGGGCTGCCCAGCCCAGCTCACCGGGCTCCCCAGCACAGCACACGGTCCCACCCAGCACCATAGCCCGCCTGGCTCTCCATAAGAGCCTGTTTAAACCTGTCCCCAGCAGCACAGCACAGCACACCGGGCTCCCCAGCCCAGCTCACCGGGCTCCCCGGGACATCACACGGGTGCCCCCAGCACCACAGCCCGCCTGGCTCTCCAGAAGAGCCTGTTCAAACCATTCCCCAGTGGAGCCTGTCCACACGGCTCCCCAGAAGGACAGCCCAGCTCATCGGGCTCCCCAGCCCAGCTCACCGGACTCCCCAGCACAGAACACGGGGGCCCCCAGAACATCAGCCCGCCTGACTCTCCATCAGTGCCTGTTCACACCGCTCCCCAGCAGAGCCTGTCCACACGGCTCCCCAGCACCACAGCCCAGAACACCGGGCTCTCCAGCCCAAATCAACGGGCTCCCAAGCACACAACACGGGGCCCCCCAGCAGCACAGCCCGTCTGGCTCTCCATCAGAGCCTGTCCACACCGCTCCCCAGCAGAGCCTGTCCTCACGCCTCCCCAGCTCCACAGCCCAGCACACCGGGCTCCCCAGCCCAGCTCACAGGGCTCCCCAGCACAGCACACGGTGGCCCCCCGCACCATAGCCCGCCTGGCTCTCCAGCAGAGACTCTTCAAACCACTCCCCAGCATAGCCTGTCCACACGGCTCCCAAGCAGCACAGCCCAGCACACCGGGCTCTCCAGCCCAAATCAACGGGCTCCCAAGCACACAACACGGAGCCCCCCAGCAGCACAGCCCGTCTGGCTCTCCATCAGAGCCTGTCCACACCGCTCCCCAGCAGAGCCTGTCCACACGCCTCCCCAGCACCACAGCCCAGCACACCGGGCTCCCCAGCCCAGCTCACAGGGCTCCCCAGCACAGCACACGGTGGCCCCCCGCACCATAGCCCGCCTGGCTCTCCAGCAGAGCCTCTTCAAACCACTCCCCAGCATAGCCTGTCCACACGGCTCCCAAGCAGCACAGCCCAGCACACCGGTCTCCCCAGCCCAGCTCACCGGGCTCCCCAGCGCAGCACACGGGGGCCCCCAGCAACACAGCGCGCCTTGCTCTCCAGCAGAGCCTGTTCACAAAGCTCCCCAGAAGAGCCTGTCTAAACGGCTCCCCAGCAGCCCCGCACACCGCAGTACAGCCCGCCTGGGTCTCCATCAGAGCCTGTTCACAGCGCTCCGCAGCAGAGCCAGTTTACACGGCTCCCCAGCACCACAGCCCAGCACACCGGTCTCCCCAGCCCAGCTCACCGATCTCCCCAGCACGGCACACGGGGCCCCCCATCACAACAGCCGGCCTGGCTTTCCAGCAGAGCCTTTTCAAACCACTCCCCAGCAGAGCCGGTCCACACGGCTCCCCAGTACCACAGTCCAGCACACCGGGCTCCCCAGCCCAACTTAACGGGCTCCCCAGCACAGCACACGGGCCCCCCCAGCACAGCACACGGGGCTACCCAGCACAACAGCCCGCCTGGCTCTCCATCAGAGCCTGTTCAACCCTCTCCCCAGCAGAGCCTGTACACACGGCTTCCCAGCACCACTGCCCAGCTCACTGGGCTCCCGAGTACAGCACACGGGGGCCCCCAGCACCACAGCCCGGCTGGCTCTCCATCAAAGCCTGTTCACACCTTTCAACAGCACAGCCTGTCTACACGGCTCGCCATCACCACAGCAAAGCACACAGGGATCCCCAGCCCACCTCACCGGGCTCCTGAGCATAGCTCACGGGGGCCCCCAGCAATTCAGCCCGCCTGGCTCTCCATCAGGGCCTGTTCACACCCCTCCACAGCAGAGCCTGTCCACATGGCTCCCCAGCACCACAGCCCGCCTGCCTCTCCAGCAGAGCCTGTCTACAAGGCTCCCCAGCAGCACAGCCCAGCAAACCGGGCTCCTCTGCCCAGCTCACCGGGCTCCCCAGCACCACAGCCCGCCTTGCTCTCCATCAGAGCCTGTTCAAACCACTCCCCAACAGAGCCTGTCCACACGGCTCCCCAGCACCACAGCCCAGCACACTGGGCTCCCCAGCCCAGCTCAACGGGCTCCCCAGGACAGCACACGGTCCCCCCCAGCACCACAGCCCGCCTGGCTCACCATCAGAGCCTGTTTAAACCACTCCCCAGCAGAGCGAGTCCACACGGCTCCCAAGAACCACAGCCCAGCACACTGGGCTCCCCAGCCCAGCTCACAGGGCTCCCCAGCACAGCACACGGGGCCCCCCAGCACCACAGGCCGCCTGGCTCTCCATCAGAGCCTGTTCACACCGCTCCCCAGCAGAGCCTGTGTACACGGCTGCCCAGCAGCTAAGCCCAGCACACCGGGATCCTCTGCCCAGCTCACCAGGCTCCCCAGCACCACAGCACGCCTGGCTCTCCATCATAGCCTGTGCACACCGCTCCCCAGCACAGCCTGTGTACACGGCTCCCCAGCACCACAGCCCAGCACACCGGGCTCGCCAGCCCAGCTCAAGGGGCTCCCCAGCACAGCACAAGGGGCCACCCAGCACCACAGACAGCCTGGCTCTCCATCAGAGCCTGTTCAAACCACTCCCCAGCAGAGCCCGTCTACACGGCTCCCCAGCACCACAGCCCAGCACACCGGCCTCCCCAGCAGCGCACACGGGGCCCCCCAGCACCACAGCCCGCTTGGCTCTCCAGCAGAGCCTGTCCACACCGCTCCCCAGCACAAAAGCCCAGCACTCCGGGCTCCCCAGCCCAGCTCAACGGGCTCCCCAGCACAGCACACGGGGAACCCCAGCACCACAGCCCGCCTGGCTGTCCAGCAGAGCCTGTCCACACCGCTCCCCAGAAGAGCCTGTCCACACGGCTCCCCAGCAGAACAGCCCAGCACACCGGGCTCCGCAGCCCAGCTCACCCGGCTCCCGAGCACAGAACACGGGGCTCCCCAGCACAACAGCCTGCCTGGCTGTCCATCAGAGCCTGTTAAAACCACTCCCATGCAGAGCCTGTCCACACGGCTCCCAAGCAGCACAGCCCAGCACACCGGGCTCCTCCGCCCAGCTCACCGGGCTCCCCATCACAGCACACGGGGGCCCCCCAGAACCACAGCCCACCTGGCTCTCCAACAGAGCCTGTCCACACTTCTCCCCAGCACCACAGCCCAGCACACCGGGCTCCTCGGCCCAGCTCACCGGGCTTCCCAGCACAGCACACGGGGGCCCCCAGCACCACAGCCGGCCTGGCTCTCCATCAGTGCCTGTTCACACCGCTCCCCAGCAGAGCCTGTTCACACCGCTCCCCAGCAGAGCCTGTCTACACGGCTCCCCAGCACCACAGCCCAGCACACTGGGCTCCCCAGCCCAACTCAACGGGGCCCCTAGCACAGCACATGGGGGCCCCCAGCTCCACAGCCCGCTTGGCACTCCATCAGAGCCTGTTCACACCGCTCCCCAGCAGAGCCTGTGTACACGGCTGCCCAGCAGCACAGCCCAGCACACCGGGATCCTCTGCCCAGCTCACCGGGCTCCCCAGCACCACAGCCCGCCTGGCTCTCCATCAGAGCCTGTTCACACCACTCCCCAGCACAGCCTGTCCACACAGCTCCCCAGCACCACAGCGCAGCACACCGGGCTCCCCAGCCAAGCTCAACGGGCTCCTTTGCACAGCTTACGGGGGCCCCCACCACCACAGCCCGCCTGGCTCTCCATCAGGGCCTGTTCACACCAATCCGAAGCAGAGCCTGACAACACTGCTCCCCAGCAGCACAGCCCAGCACACCGGGCTCCCCGGCCCAGTTCACCGGCCTCCCCAGCACAGCACACGGGTACCCCCAGCACCACAGCCCGCGTTGCTCTCCAGCAGAGAATGTTCACACGGCTGCCCAGGACCACAGCCCAGCACACCGGGCTCCCCAGCCAGCCTCACCGGGCTCCCCAGCACAGCACACGTGGGCCCCCAGCACCACAGCCCGCCTGGTTCTCCAGCAGAGCCAGTTCACCCCGCTCCCCAGCAGAGCCTGTCCACACGGCTCCCCAGCAGCACAGCCCCACACGCCGGGTTCCCCAGCACAGAACACGGGGGCCCCCAGCACCACAGCCCGACTGGCTCTCCAGCAGAGCCTGTTCACACCGCTGACCAGCAGAGCCTGTCTACACGGCTCCCCAGCACCACAGCCCAGCTCACCGGACTCCCCAGCACAGCACACGGGGCCCCCCAGCACCACAGCCCGCCTGGCTCTCCAGCAGAGCCTGTTCAAACCACTCCCCAGCAGAGCCTGTCCACACCGCTCCCCAGCACAACAGCCCAGCACACCGGGCTCCCCAGCCGAACTCAACGGGCTCCCCAGCACAAAACACGGGGCCCCCCAGAGCCACAGCCCGCCTGGCTCTCCATCAGAGCCTGTCCACACCGCTTCCCAGCAGAGCCTGTCCACACGGCTCCCCAGCACCACAGCCAAGCACAAGGGGCTCCCCAGCCCAGCTCAACGGGCTCCCCAGCACAGCACACGAGGGCCCCAAGCACCAAAGCCCGCCTGGCTCTCCAACAGAGCCTGTTCACACCGCTCCCTAGCAGAGCTTGTCTACACGGCTACCCAGCACCACAGCCCAGCTCACCGGGCTACTCTGCCCAGCTCACCGGGCTCCCCAGCACAGCACACGGGGCCCCACAGCACAGCACACGGGGCTTCCCAGCACCACAGCCTGCCTGGCTATCCAGCAGAGCCTGTTCAAACCACTCCCCAGCAGAGCCTGTCCACGCGGCTCCCCAGCACCACAGCCAAGCACACCGGGCTCCCCAGCCCAGCTCAACGGGCCCCCCAGCACAGCTCATCGGGCTCCCCAGCCCAGCTCACCAGGCTCCCCAGCACAGCATACGGGGGCCCCCAGCAACACAGCGTGCTTTGCTCTCCAGCAGAGCCTGTTCAACCATCTCCCCAGCAGAGCCTGTCTACACGGCTCCCCAGCAGCACAACCCAGCTCAGCGGGCTGCCCAGCACAGCACACGGGGGCCCCCAACACCACAGCCCACCTGGCTCTCCAGCAGAGCCTGTTCAAACCACTCCCCAGAAGAGCCTGTCCACACGGCTCCCCAGAACCCCAGCCCAGCACACCGGGCTCCCCAGCCCAGCTCAACGGGATCCCCAGCACAGCACACGGGGCCCCCCAGCACCGCACACGGGGCTTCCCAGCACAGCACACGGGGCTTCCCAGCACAACAGCCCGCCTGGCTCTCCATCAGAGCCTGTTCACTCCGCTCCCCAGCAGAGCCTGTCCACACGCCTCCCCAGCACCACAGCCTAGCACACCGGGCTCCCCAGCACAGCACACGGGGCCCCGCAGCACAGCACACGGGGATTCCCAGCACAACAGCCCGCCTGGCTCTCCATCAGAGCCTCTTCACACCGCTCCCCAGAAGAGCCTGTCTACACGGCTCCCCAGCAGCAAAGCCCAACACACCAGGCTCCCCAGCCCTGCTCACCGGGCTCCCGATCACGGCACACGGGGCACCCCAGCACCACAGTCCGCCTGGCTCTTTAGCAGATCCTGTTGAAACCACAACCCAGCAGAGCCTGTACACACGGCTCCCCAGCAGCATAGCCCAGCACACCGGGCTCCCCAGCCCAGCTCACCGGGCTCCCCAGCACAGCACAAGGGGACCCCCCACACCACAGCCCGCCTGGCTCTCCATCAGAGCCTGTTCAACCCTCTCCCGAGCAGAGCCTGTCTACACGGCTCCCCAGCAGCACAGCCCAGCACACCGGGCTCCCCAGCCCAACTCAACGGGCTCCCCAGCACAGCACACCGGCCCCCCCAGCACAGCACACGGGGCTTCCCAGCACAAAAGCCTGCCCTGCTCTCCATCAGAGCCTGTTCAACCCTCTCCCCAGCAGAGCCTGTCCACACGGCTTCCCAGCACCATAGCCCAGCACCCTGGGCTCCGAAACCCAGCTCACTGGGCTCCCGAGTACAGCACACGGGGGCCCCAAGCACCACAGCCCGGCTGGCTCTCCATCAGAGCCTGTTCACACCGCTCAACAGCACAGCCTGTATACACGGCTCCCCATCACCACAGCCCAGCACCCAGGGATCCCCAGCCCAGCTCACCGGGCTCCTGAGAACAGCTCACGGGGGCCCCAAGCACCACAGCCCGCCTGGCTCTCCATCAGGGCCTGTTCACACCCCTCCGCAGCAGAGCCTGTCTACACAGCTCCCCAGCACAAAAGCCCAGCACACCGGGCTCCCCAGCCCAGCTCACCGGGCTCCCCAGGACAGCACACGGGGCCCCCCAGCACCACAACCTGCCTGGCTCTCCAGCAGAGACTGTTCAAACCACTCCCCAGCAGAGCCTGTCCACACCGCTCCCCAGCACAACAGCCCAGCACACCGGGCTCCCCAGCCGAACTCAACGGGCTCCCCAGCACAAAACACGGGGCCCCCCAGAGCCACAGCCCGCCTGGCTCCCCAGGAGAGCCTGTTCACACCGCTCCCCAGAAGAGCCCTTCTACACGGCTCCCCAGCACCACAGCCAAGCACACCGTGCTCCCCAGCCCAGCTCACCCGGCTCCCCAGCACAGAACACGGGGTCCCCCAGCACCAGAGCCCGCCTGGCTCTCCATCAGAGCCTGTTCAAACCACTCCCATGCAGAGCCTGTCCACACGGCTCCCCAGCAGCACATCCGAGCACACCGGGCTCGCCAGCCCAGCTCACCGGGCTCCCCAGCACAGAACTCGGTGCCCCCCAGCACCACAGCCCGCCTGGCTCTCCAGCAGAGCCTGTTCAACCCTCTCCCCAGCAGAGCCTGTCCACACGCCTCCCCAGCAGCACAGCCCAGCACACTGGCCTCCACAGCCGAGCACACGGGGGCCCCCAGCACAGCACACGGGGGCCTCCAGCAAACCACACGGGGCCCCCCTGCACCACAGCCCGCTAGGCTCTGCAGCAGAGCCTGTCAACACGGCTCCCCAGCAGCACAGAACAGCACACCGGGTTCCCCAGCACAGCACACGGGGGCCCCCAGCACCACGGCCCGCCTGGCTCTCCAGCAGAGCCTGTTCAAACCATTCCCAAGCAGAGCCGGTCGACACGGCTCCCCAGCAGCACAGCCCAGCACACTGGCCTCCCAACCCCAGCTCACCGGGCTCCCCAGCACAGCACACGGGGCCCCCCAGCACCTCAGCCCACCTGGCTTTCCAGCAGAGCCTCTTCACACCGCTCCCCAGCAGAGCCTTTCCACACTGCTCCCCAGCACCACAGCCCAGCACACCAGGCTCCACAGCCGATCTCACCGGGCTACGCAGCACAGCACATGGGGCCCCCCAGCACCACAGCACAGCACACCGGGCTCCCCAGCCCTGCTCACCGGGCTCCCTAGCACAGCACACGGGGGCCCCCAGCAACACAGCGCGCCTGGCTCTCCAGCAGAGCCTGTTCACAACACTCGCCAGCAGAGCCTGTCCACACGGCTCACCAGCAGCACAGCCCAGCACACCGGGCTCCCCAGCACAGCACACGGGGGCCCCCAGCACCACAGCCCACGTTGCTCTCCAGAAGAGCCTGTTCAAATCACTCCCCACCACAGCCTGTCCAAATGCCTCCCCAGCAGCTCAGCCCAGAACACCGGGCTCCCCAGCCAAGCTCACCGGGCTCACCAGCACAGCACACGGGGGCCCCCAGCACAACAGCCCTCCTTGCTCTACATCAGAACCTGTTCAAACCGCTCCCCAGTCGAGCCTATCCACACGGCTCCCCAGCACCACAGCCCAGCACACCGGGCTGCCCAGCCCAGCTCAACGGGCTCCCCAGCACAGCACACGGGACAACCCAGCACCACAGCCAGCCTGGCTCTCCATCAAAGCCTCTTCACACCGCTCCCCAGTAGAGCCTTTCCACACGGCTCCCCAGCACACAGCCCAGCACACCGGGCTCCCCAGCCCTGCTCACCGGGCTCCGCAGCACAGCACACGGGGGCCCCCAGCACCACAGCCCGCCTGGCTCTCCATCAGAGCCTTTTCACACCGCTCACCAGCAGAGCCTGTCTACACGGCTCCCCAGCAGCACAGCCCAGCACACCGCAGCACAGCCCGCCTGGCTCTCCAGCAGAGCCTGTTCACACCGCTCCCCAGCAGACCCGGTCAACACGGCTCCCCAGCAGCACAGAACAGCACACCGGGTTCCCCAGCACAGCACACGGGGGCCCCCAGCACCACGGCCCGCCTGGCTCTCCAGCAGAGCCTGTTCAAACCATTCCCAAGCAGAGCCGGTCGACACGGCTCCCCAGCAGCACAGCCCAGCACACTGGCCTCCCAACCCCAGCTCACCGGGCTCCCCAGCACAGCACACGGGGCCCCCCAGCACCTCAGCCCACCTGGCTTTCCAGCAGAGCCTCTTCACACCGCTCCCCAGCAGAGCCTTTCCACACTGCTCCCCAGCACCACAGCCCAGCACACCAGGCTCCACAGCCGATCTCACCGGGCTACGCAGCACAGCACATGGGGCCCCCCAGCACCACAGCACAGCACACCGGGCTCCCCAGCCCTGCTCACCGGGCTCCCTAGCACAGCACACGGGGGCCCCCAGCAACACAGCGCGCCTGGCTCTCCAGCAGAGCCTGTTCACAACACTCGCCAGCAGAGCCTGTCCACACGGCTCACCAGCAGCACAGCCCAGCACACCGGGCTCCCAGGCACAGCACACGGGGGCCCCCAGCACCACAGCCCACGTTGCTCTCCAGAAGAGCCTGTTCAAATCACTCCCCACCACAGCCTGTCCAAATGCCTCCCCAGCAGCTCAGCCCAGAACACCGGGCTCCCCAGCCAAGCTCACCGGGCTCACCAGCACAGCACACGGGGGCCCCCAATACCACAGCCCGCCTGGCTTTCCATCAGAGCCTGTTCACACCGCTCCACAGCAGATCCGGTGCACACGGCTCCCCAGCAGCACACCCTAGGACACCGGGCTTTCCAGCACAGCACACGGGGGCCCCCAGCACCACAGCCCGCCTGGCTCTCCAGCAGAGCCTGTTCAAACCACTCCCCAGCACAGCCTGTCCACTCGCCTCCCCAGCAGCACAGCCCTGAACACCGGGCTCCCCAGCCCAGCTAACCGGGCTCCCCAGCACAGCACACGGGGCCCCCCAGCACCACAGCCCGCTTGGCTCTCCATCAGAGCCTGTTCAAACCTATCCCTAGCAGGGACTGTCCATACGGCTCCCCAGCAGCACAGCCCTGAACACCGGGCTCCCAAGCCCAGCTAACCGGGCTCCCCAGCACAGCACACGGGGCCCCCCAGCACCACAGCCCGCCTGGCTCCCCAGCAGAGCCTGTTCAAACCAGTACCCAAGAGAGCCTGTTCAAACCACTCCCCAGCAGAGCCTGTCCATACGGCTCCCAAGCATCACAGCCCAGCACACCGGGCTCCCCAGCCCAGCTCACCGGCCTCCCCAGCACAGCACACGGGGGCCCCCAGCAACACAGCGCGCCTTGCTCTCCAGCAGAGCCTGTTGAAACCGCTCCCCAGCAGATCCTGTCCACACGGCTCCCCAGATGCACAGCCCAGCACACCGGGCTCCCCAGCCCAGCTCACCGGGCTCCCCAGCACAGCACACGTGGGCCCCCAGCACCATAGCCCGCCTGGATCTCCATCAGAGCCTGTTCACAAAGCTCCCCAGAAGAGCCTGTCTACACGGCTCCCCTGCAGCCCCGCACACCGCAGCACAGCCCGCCTGGCTCTCAATCAGAGCCTGTTCCCACCGCTTCCCAGCAGACCCTCTCCACACGGCACGCCAGCAGCTCAGCCCAGCACACTGGACTCCGCAGCCCAGCACACAGGGCAACCGAGCACAGGACACGGGGGCCCCCAGCACCACAGCCCGCCTGGCTCTCCATCAGAGCCTGTTCACACCGCTCCGCGGCAGAGCCTGTCTTCGCGGCTCCCCATCACCAAAGCCCAGCACACCGGGCTCCCCAGAGCCACAGCCGAGCACGCGGGGCTCCCCAGCCCAGCACACCGGGCTCCCCAGCACAGCAGACGGGGCCCCCCAGCACCACAGCCCGAATGGCTCCCCAGCAGAGCCTGTCTACACGGCTCCCCAGCACCACAGCCCAGCACACCGGGTTCCCCTGCCCAGCTCAACGGGCTCCCCAGCACAGCACACGGGGCCCCCCAGCACCACAGCCCGCCTGACTCTCCAACAGAGCCTGTTCAAACCACTCGCCAGCAGAGCCTGTCCACACGGCTCCCCAGCAGCACAACCCAGCACACCGGGCTCCCCAGCCCAAATCAACGGGCTCCCCAGCATAGCACACGGGGCCCCCCAGCACCACAGCTTTCCTGGCTCTCCATCAGAGCCTGTTCACACCGCTCCCCAACAGAGCCCTTCCTCACGGCTCCCAAGCAGCACAGCCCAGCACACCGGGCTCCCCAGCCCAGTATACCGGGCTCCCAAGCACAGCACACGGGGCCCCCCAGCCCAGTTCACAGGCCTCCCCATCACAGAACACGGGGCCCCCCAGCACCACAGCCCGCCTGGCTCTCCAGGACAGCCTATTCACACCGCTCCCCAGCTGACCCTGTCCACACGGCTCACCAGCACCACAGATAAGCACACCGGGCTGCCCAGCACAGCTCAACGGGCTCCCCAGCATAGCACACGGGGTCCCCCAGCACCACAGCCCTGCTGTCTCTCCACTAGAGCCTGTTCACACCGCTCCCCAGCAGAGCCCGTCTACACGGCTCCCCAGCACAACAGCCAGGCTCACTGGGCTCCCCAGCCCAGCTCACCGGGCCCCCCAGCACAGCGAACGGGGGCCCCCAGCACCACAGCCCGCCTTGCTCCCCAGCAGAGCCTGTCCACACGGCTCCCCAGCAGCACAGCCCAGCACACCGGGATCCCCAGCACAGCACACGGGGGCCCCCAGCACCACAGCCCGCCTGGCTCTCCAGCAGACCCTCTTCACACCGCTCCCCAGCAGAGCCTGTCTACAAGGCTCCCCAGCAGCACAGCCCGCCTGGCTCTCCATCAGAGCCTGTTCAAACCGCTCCCCAGCAGATCCTGTCAACACGGCTCCCCAGCAGCACAGCCCAGCACTCCGGCCTCCCCAGCCCAACACACCGGGTTCCCCAACACAGCACACGGGGGCCCCCAGGACCACGGCCCGCCTGGCTCTCCAGTAGAGCCTGTTCAAACCACTCCCAAGCAGAGCCGGTCCACACGGCTCCCCAGCAGCACAGCCCAGCACACTGGCCTCCCCAGCCCATCTCACCGGGCTCCCCAGCACAGCACACGGGGCCCCCAAGCACCACAGCCAACCTGGCTCTCCATCAGATCCTGTTCACACCGCTCCCCAGCAGAGACTGTCTACAGGGCTACCCAGCAGCACAGCCCAGCACACCGGGCTCCCCAGCCAAGCTCACTGGGCTCCCCAGCAAAGCACACGGGGGGCCCCAACACCACAGCCCGCCTGGCTCTCCATCAGAGCCTGCTCAAACCATTTCCCCAGCAGAGACTGTCTATACGGCTCCCCAGCAGCACAGCCCTGCACACCGGGATCCCCAGCACAGCACACGGGGGCCCCCAGCACAACAGCCCAGCACACCGGGCTCCCCAGCCCTGCTCACCGGACTCCCCAGCACAGCACACGGGGGCCCCCAGCACAGCTCACCGGGCTCCACAGCACAGCACACGGGGCCGCCAAGCACCACAGCCCGCCTGGCGCTCCATCAGAGCATGTTCACACCGCTCCCCAGTAGAGCCTTTCCACACGGCTCCCCAGCAGCACAGCCCTGCACACCGGGCCTCCAACCCAGCCAACCGGGCTCCCCAGCACAGCACACGGGGGCCCCCAGCACCACAGCTGGCCTGGCTCTCCATCAGAGACTGTTCACACCGCTCCCCAGAAGAGCCTGTTCACTCCGCTCCCCAGCAGAGCATGTCTACACGGCTCCCCAGCACCACATCCCAGCACACCGGGCTCCCCAGCACTGGACACGGGGGCCCCCAGAATCACAGGCCGCCTGGCTCTCCAGCAGAGCCTTTTCACACCGCTCCCCAGCAGAGCCTGTCCACAGGGTTCCCCAACACCACAGCCCAGCACAACGGGCTCCCAAGCCGATCTCACAGGGCTCCCCAGCCCAGCTCACAGGGTTCCCCAGCACCACAGCCCAGCACAACGGGCTCCCAAGCCGATCTCACAGGGCTCCCCAGCCCAGCTCACCGGGCTCCCCAGCTCCACAGCCCGCCTGGCTCTCCAGCAGAGCCTGTTCACACTGCTCCACAGCAGAGCCTGTCTACACGGCTCCCCAGCAGCACAGCCCAGCACGCCGGGTTCCCCAGCACAGCACACGGGGGCCCCAAGCACCACAGCCTGACTGGCTCTCCATCAGAGCCTGTTCAAACCACTCCCCAGCAGAGCCTGTCCACAGGGCTCCCCAGCAGCACAGCCCAGCACACCGGGCTCCCCAGCCCAGCTCACCGGACTTCCCAGCACAGCATACGGGGGCCCCCAGTACCACAGCCTGGCTGGCTCTCCAGCAGAGCCTGTTCACACAGCTCCACAGAAGAGCCAGTATGCACGGCTCCCCAGCAGCACTGCCCAGCTCAGCGGGCTCCACAGCACAGCACACTGGGGCCCCCAGCACCACAGCCCGCCTGGCTCTCCATCATAGACTGTTCACACCGCTCCCCAGAAGAGCCTGTTCACTCCGCTCCCCAGCAGAGCCTGTCTACACGGCTCCCCAGCACAACAGCCCAGCACACCGGGCTCCCCAGCCCAGCTCACCGGGCTCCCCAGCACAGCACACGGTGCCCCCCAGCACCACAGCCCGCCTGACTCCCCAGCAGAGCCTGTTCAAACCACTCCCCAGAAGTCCCTGTCCACACGGCTCCCCAGCAGCACAGCCTAGCACAGCGGGCTCCCCGGCCAAGAATACCGGGCTCCCGATCACAGCACACGGGGGCCACCAGCACCACATCCCGCCTGGCTCTCCATCATGGCCTGCTCACACCACTACCCTGCAGGGCCTATTGAAACCACTCCCCAGCAGAGCCTGTCCACACGGGTCCCCAGCACCACAGCCCAGCACACCGGGCTCCCCAGCCCACCTCACCGGGCTCCCCAGCAAAGCACACGGGGGCCCCCAAAGCCACAGCCCGCCTGGCTCTCCATCAGAGCCTGTTCAAACCATTCCCCAGGAGAGACTGTCCATACGGCTCCCCAGCAGAACAGCCCTGCACACCGGGCTCCCCAGCACAGCACACGGGGCCCCACAGCACCACAGCCCGCCTGGCTCTCCATCAGAGCCTGTTCACACCGCTCCCCAGCAGAGCCTGTCTACACGGCTCCCCAGCACCACAGCCCAGCACACCGGGCTGCCCAGCCCAGCTCACCGGCCT
Source organism: Dascyllus trimaculatus (assembly GCA_024666655.1). Taxonomy (NCBI): domain Eukaryota; kingdom Metazoa; phylum Chordata; class Actinopteri; family Pomacentridae; genus Dascyllus; species Dascyllus trimaculatus. The sequence continues at coordinate 38,767 of JAMOIN010001961.1, forward strand.
CCACAGCACAGTACACAGGGCCCCACAGCACCACAGCCCGCCTGGCTCTCCAGCATAGACTGTTCAAACCACTCCCCAGCAGAGCCTGTCCACACGGCTCCTCAGCAGAGCCCGTCCACACGGCTCCCCAGCAGAACAGCCCAGAACACCGGGCTCCCCAGCCCAGCTGAACGGGCTCACCAGCAAAGCACATGGGGGCCCCCAGCACCACAGCCCGCCTGGCTCTCCATCAGAGCCTGTTCACACCGCTCCCCAGCAGAGCCTGTCCATACGGCTTCCCAGCACCTCAGCCCAGCACACCGGGCACCCAAGCACAGCACACGGGGGCCCCCAACACCACAGCCGGCCTCGCTTTCCATCAGAGCCTTTTCACACCGCTCCCAAGCAGAGCGTGTCTACACGGCTCCCCAGCAACACAGCCCAGCACACCGGGCTGCCCAGCCCAGCCTACCGGGCTCCCCAGCACCAGAGTCCAGCACACCGGTCCCCCCAGCACCACAGCCCGCCTGGCTCTCCATCAGAGCCTGTTCAAACCACTCCCCAACAGAGCCGGTCCACACGGCTCCCCAGCAGCACAGCCCAGCACACTGGCCTCCCCAGCCCAGCTCACCGGGCTCCCCAGCACAGCACATGGTTCCCCAGCAGCACAGCCCAGCACACCGGGCTCCCCAGCACCACAGCCCAGCTCACTGGGATCCCCAGCACAGCACACGGGGCCCCCCAGCACCACATCCCACCTGGCTCTCCATCAGAGCCTTTTCACACCGCTCCCCAGCAGAGCCTGTCCACACAGCTCCCCAGCAGCACAGCCCAGCACACCGGGCTCCCCAGCCAAGCTCACCGGGCTCCCTAGCACAGCACACGAGGGCCCCCGGAGGGCCCCCGGCACCACAGCCCGCCTGGCTATCCAGCAGAGTCTCTTCACATCGCTCCCCAGCAGAGCCTGTCCACACGGCTCACCAGCAGCACAGCCCAGCACACCGGGCTCCATAGCCGATCTCACCGGGCTCCGCAGCACAGCACACGGGGCCCCCCAGCACCACAGCCCAGCACACCGGGCTCCCCAGC